>CAUVYM010000057.1:22500-25000 GCA_963556165.1 Tipula helvola
ATTTTTAATGATAAAAATAATTTTGTATTAGATTTATTAACACATTAAAACAAAGCGAGAACAAAAATTTGTATTAAAAAAAAAAAAAATTTTGTTTTTTGATTTTGTTATTCGGTTGGTCTGTAAGTATATTGAGATGAGAAAAAAAAAATAAATTTAAAAATTTATTTTTTAATGAATTTCGAATCTTGATATTTTATTTGGTTAATGTGAGAATTTTGTATCAGTAAGAACAAAATTCCTATTCACATATAATTTGGAAATAGGAACAAATAAATATTTGCACCTTTAATGAAAAAAATTAAACGAATAAACCTAAGTTTATCATATGAATTGTATTGGTTTGAAATTAAATTTAATACGAAAAGTTATAAATTAGTTCATAAAATGATTACAATTTTATGAGCAAAATCATAATTTACATTCTGGTTGATCCTGCCAGTAGTTATATGCTTGTCTCAAAGATTAAGCCATGCATGTCTAAGTACACACTCTCGAACAGTGAAACCGCAAAAGGCTCAGTATATCAGTTATGATTTATTAGATCGTATACATAGTTACATGGATAACTGTGGTAATTCTAGAGCTAATACATGCACATAATCACGGACCGCAAGGAACGTGTGCTTTTATTAGATTAAAATCAATCGATACATTAAGGTATATTTATATACTGTGTCGTTAATAAGATGAATCTGAATAACATGTAGATCGCATGGTCCAGTACCGGCGATAGATCTTTCAAATGTCTGCCCTATCAACTATTGATGGTAGTATCTAGGACTACCATGGTTGCAACGGGTAACGGGGAATCAGGGTTCGATTCCGGAGAGGGAGCCTGAGAAACGGCTACCACATCTAAGGAAGGCAGCAGGCGCGTAAATTACCCAATCCCAGCACGGGGAGGTAGTGACGAAAAATAACAATACAGGACTCAATCCGAGGCCCTGTAATTGGAATGAGTACACTTTAAATCCTTTAACAAGGAACAATTGGAGGGCAAGTCTGGTGCCAGCAGCCGCGGTAATTCCAGCTCCAATAGCGTATATTAAAGTTGTTGCGGTTAAAACGTTCGTAGTTGAACTTGTGTCAAGCACAGGTGGTACACCGTAACTGGGTTCGTACATCATCTTGATGCTATGACGTATTACTGTAGTGGCTTAAACGTAAGTTTATCCGCGTAATAAATCTAAATTAGTGCTCTTTACCGAGTGCTGGTCTAGAACAGTACAATTACTTTGAACAAATTAGAGTGCTTAAAGCAGGCCATTTGTGCCTAAATATTCTCTGCATGGAATAATGGAATAAGACGTCTGTTCTATTTTCAATTGGTTTTTAGATCAAGACGTAATGATTAATAGAAGCAGTTGGGGGCATTAGTATTACGGCGCGAGAGGTGAAATTCGTGGACCGTCGTAAGACTAACATAAGCGAAAGCATTTGCCAAAGATGTTTTCATTAATCAAGAACGAAAGTTAGAGGTTCGAAGGCGATCAGATACCGCCCTAGTTCTAACCATAAACGATGCCAGCTAGCAATTGGATGGAGCTACATATATGGCTCTTTCAGTCGCTTTCCGGGAAACCAAAGCTTTTGGGCTCCGGGGGAAGTATGGTTGCAAAGTTGAAACTTAAAGGAATTGACGGAAGGGCACCACCAGGAGTGGAGCCTGCGGCTTAATTTGACTCAACACGGGGAAACTTACCAGGTCCGAACATAAATGAGTAAGACAGATTAATAGCTCTTTCTCGAATCTATGGGTGGTGGTGCATGGCCGTTCTTAGTTCGTGGAGTGATTTGTCTGGTTAATTCCGATAACGAACGAGACTCAAATTTCTTAACTAGATGCCGGCAGGGTTATGGTGTAGAAACTTTACAGACATTTTTGCCTCTGTTATACTATGCTTCTAACGAGGTGTGGTTTTAATACGTAAGAGTTGTTTGTAAGTGGAGTCATACCTGGTGGTTTGTCCTAATAAGACACTTGCTTCTTAAATAGACAAATTGCGTCTAGCAATATGAGATTGAGCAATAACAGGTCTGTGATGCCCTTAGATGTCCTGGGCTGCACGCGCGCTACAATGAAGGTATCAACGTGTCCTCCTAGTCTAAAAAGACCGGGTAAACCGCTGAACCACCTTCGTGGTTGGGATTGTGGACTGAAACTGTTCACATAAACCTGGAATTCCCAGTAAGTGCGGGTCATAAGCTCGCATTGATTACGTCCCTGCCCTTTGTACACACCGCCCGTCGCTACTACCGATTGAATATGTTAGTGAGGTCCTCGGAGGTGATCACCGTGATGCTTCTTGTGTTGTGGTTGTTTTACCAAAGTTGACCGAACTTGTATATTTAGAGGAAGTAAAAGTCGTAACAAGGTTTCCGTAGGTGAACCTGCGGAAGGATCATTAAAGAATTAAAGATCAAAACATTGAATAAAAATAATTGACCATTTCAGAAGTTCTGCAAATATAAATTTATCAATGATAATATTATATTA
>CAUVYM010000057.1:30000-32774 GCA_963556165.1 Tipula helvola
TTATGATAAAAATAATTTTGTATTAGATTTATTAACACATTTAATAAATTCATATGGTTAATTATAAGCAAATCGATAAATAAATAATGAATTTTGAATTTTTCAAAAAAAAAAAAATCCGATGGTTTCATGATAAAAATAATTATGTATTAGATTTATTAACACATTTAATAAATTCATGTGGTTAATTATAAGCAAATCGATAATAAATAATGAATTTTGAATTTTTCAAAAAAAAAAAAAAAAATCCGATGGTTTCATTTTTTATGTTGTGCTTACTTTAACATGAAAATCACAAAGCGAGAACAAAAATTTGGATTATAAAAAAAAAAAAAAATTATTTTTTATGATAAAAATAATTTTGTATTAGATTTATTAACACATTTAATAAATTCATATGGTTAATTATAAGCAAATCGATAAATAAATAGTGAATTTTGAATTTTTCAAAAAAAAAAAAAATCCGATGGTTTCATTTTTTATGTTGTGCTCTTTACTTTAACATGAAAATCACAAAGCGAGAACAAAAATTTGGATTATAAAAAAAAAAAATTTTTATTTTTTATGATAAAAATAATTTTGTATTTGATTTATTAACACATTTAATAAATTCATGTGGTTAATTATAAGCAAATTTACTTTAACATGAAAATCACAAAGCGAGAACAAAAATTTGGATTATAAAAAAAAAAAAAAATTTATTTTTTATGATAAAAATAATTTTTTATTAGATTTATTAACACATTTAATAAATTCATGTGGTTAATTATAAGCAAATCGATAAATAAATAATGAATTTTGAATTTTTCAAAAAAAAAAAAAATCCGATGGATTCATTTTTTATGTTAAGAGATCATTTATGAATATAAAGCCAAATTGTAAACGACATAGTTACGGGTGGAGTAGTGTGAATAGGGAATATCAGCCATCATACTGATACCTAAAACATGCTTTAATCATAGATTGGTCGTATAAATAATAATAATGTTAAATGTAATATACGATCTTATTATGTTCACATATAAGTCAAAGTTGTATATAAAATGTAACATGTTTAAAATGAAACAAAAGATATTGACATACATAATTGCGACCTAACATAATATTCCTGTAGTCAACGACCATACCATGTTTACGTACCGGTTCTCGTCCGATCACCGAAGTCAAACAACATTGGGCATAGTTAGTACTTAGATGGTTGACTGCTTGGGAACACTATGTGTTGTTGGTATTTTTTCCATTTAAATCCGATGGTTTCATTTTTTATGTTGTGCTCTTTACTTTAACATGAAAATCACAAAGCGAGAACAAAAATTTGGATTATAAAAAAAAAAAAAAATTATTTTTTATGATAAAAATAATTTTTTATTAGATTTATTAACACATTTAATAAATTCATGTGGTTAATTATAAGCAAATCGATAAATAAATAATGAATTTTGAATTTTTGAAAAAAAAAAAATCCGATGGTTTCATTTTTTATGTTGTGCTCTTTACTTTAACATGAAAATCACAAAGCGAGAACAAAAATTTGGATTATAAAAAAAAAAAATTTTATTTTTTATGATAAAAATAATTATGTATTAGATTTATTAACACATTTAATAAATTCATGTGGTTAATTATAAGCAAATCGATAAATAAATAATGAATTTTGAATTTTTGAAAAAAAAAAAATCCGATGGTTTCATTTTTTATGTTGTGCTCTTTACTTTAACATGAAAATCACAAAGCGAGAACAAAAATTTGGATTATAAAAAAAAAAAAATTTATTTTTATGATAAAAATAATTATGTATTAGATTTATTAACACATTTAATAAATTCATGTGGTTAATTATAAGCAAATTTACTTTAACATGAAAATCACAAAGCGAGAACAAAAATTTGGATTATAAAAAAAAAAAAAAATTATTTTTTATGATAAAAATAATTTTTTATTAGATTTATTAACACATTTAATAAATTCATGTGGTTAATTATAAGCAAATCGATAAATAAATAATGAATTTTGAATTTTTGAAAAAAAAAAATCCGATGGTTTCATTTTTTATGTTGTGCTCTTTACTTTAACATGAAAATCACAAAGCGAGAACAAAAATTTGGATTATAAAAAAAAAAAATTTTATTTTTTATGATAAAAATAATTATGTATTAGATTTATTAACACATTTAATAAATTCATGTGGTTAATTATAAGCAAATCGATAAATAAATAATGAATTTTGAATTTTTGAAAAAAAAAAATCCGATGGTTTCATTTTTATGTTGTGCTCTTTACTTTAACATGAAAATCACAAAGCGAGAACAAAAATTTGGATTATAAAAAAAAAAAAAAATTATTTTTTATGATAAAAATAATTTTTTATTAGATTTATTAACACATTTAATAAATTCATGTGGTTAATTATAAGCAAATCGATAAATAAATAATGAATTTTGAATTTTTGAAAAAAAAAAATCCGATGGTTTCATTTTTTATGTTGTGCTCTTTACTTTAACATGAAAATCACAAAGCGAGAACAAAAATTTGGATTATAAAAAAAAAAAATTTTATTTTTTATGATAAAAATAATTATGTATTAGATTTATTAACACATTTAATAAATTCATGTGGTTAATTATAAGCAAATCGATAAATAAATAATGAATTTTGAATTTTTGAAAAAAAAAAAATCCGATGGTTTCATTTTTTATGTTGTGCTCTTTACTTTAACATGAAAATCACAAAGCGAGAACAAAAATTTGGATTATAAAAAAAAAAAAATTTATTTT
>CAUVYM010000058.1:0-7500 GCA_963556165.1 Tipula helvola
AATCGATTTGTAAGGCCATTCTATGGATATGTACCAAGTTTCAACTAAATCGGACATGTAATGTCGATTTTAGCATTCTTCATGGTGTATCCTTAGGCGACTGTCAATCAACTTCAATAATTTATTACATCCGATGCGGTAACTGTATGACCTTGAGACTTCGTCATGTAGTTCTTTATCATTTTATCTATCCAGAACAGGTACTGGCTTACGATGGGGGTGTATAGTTCTTTATTTATACACGTTCTTAGAACATGCTGTCTCGACCTATGCGGAACCTCAACTTCACGCTTCTTTGTAAAATACTTCTAGGAGGCCTAGCGGCCCGAAAAGTATTGAGCTTTATTCGTTATCGTCTCATCTATTCAGAACATGTACCGTTTTGCCCATACGGGCTGTACTTTCTGATTTATAGACATTTTCGCACATCGCTTCTCGCTAAGTCTTCTCCATAGCAGTATACTATGGTAGACAATCAAAAATCGACGTTTGAATTTTTTTATGCAATTTTTGCTTTTCCAATCGATTTGTAAGGCCATTCTATGGATATGTACCAAGTTTCAACTAAATCGGACATGTAATGTCGATTTTAGCATTCTTCATGGTGTATCCTTAGGCGACTGTCAATCAACTTCAATAATTTATTACATCCGATGCGGTAACTGTATGACCTTGAGACTTCGTCATGTAGTTCTTTATCATTTTATCTATCCAGAACAGGTACTGGCTTACGATGGGGGTGTATAGTTCTTTATTTATACACGTTCTTAGAACATGCTGTCTCGACCTATGCGGAACCTCAACTTCACGCTTCTTTGTAAAATACTTCTAGGAGGCCTAGCGGCCCGAAAAGTATTGAGCTTTATTCGTTATCGTCTCATCTATTCAGAACATGTACCGTTTTGCCCATACGGGCTGTACTTTCTGATTTATAGACATTTTCGCACATCGCTTCTCGCTAAGTCTTCTCCATAGCAGTATACTATGGTAGACAATCAAAAATCGACGTTTGAATTTTTTTATGCAATTTTTGCTTTTCCAATCGATTTGTAAGGCCATTCTATGGATATGTACCAAGTTTCAACTAAATCGGACATGTAATGTCGATTTTAGCATTCTTCATGGTGTATCCTTAGGCGACTGTCAATCAACTTCAATAATTTATTACATCCGATGCGGTAACTGTATGACCTTGAGACTTCGTCATGTAGTTCTTTATCATTTTATCTATCCAGAACAGGTACTGGCTTACGATGGGGGTGTATAGTTCTTTATTTATACACGTTCTTAGAACATGTTGTCTCGACCTATGCGGAACCTCAACTTCACGCTTCTTTGTAAAATACTTCTAGGAGGCCTAGCGGCCCGAAAAGTATTGAGCTTTATTCGTTATCGTCTCATCTATTCAGAACATGTACCGTTTTGCCCATACGGGCTGTACTTTCTGATTTATAGACATTTTCGCACATCGCTTCTCGCTAAGTCTTCTCCATAGCAGTATACTATGGTAGACAATCAAAAATCGACGTTTGAATTTTTTTATGCAATTTTTGCTTTTCCAATCGATTTGTAAGGCCATTCTATGGATATGTACCAAGTTTCAACTAAATCGGACATGTAATGTCGATTTTAGCATTCTTCATGGTGTATCCTTAGGCGACTGTCAATCAACTTCAATAATTTATTACATCCGATGCGGTAACTGTATGACCTTGAGACTTCGTCATGTAGTTCTTTATCATTTTATCTATCCAGAACAGGTACTGGCTTACGATGGGGGTGTATAGTTCTTTATTTATACACGTTCTTAGAACATGCTGTCTCGACCTATGCGGAACCTCAACTTCACGCTTCTTTGTAAAATACTTCTAGGAGGCCTAGCGGCCCGAAAAGTATTGAGCTTTATTCGTTATCGTCTCATCTATTCAGAACATGTACCGTTTTGCCCATACGGGCTGTACTTTCTGATTTATAGACATTTTCGCACATCGCTTCTCGCTAAGTCTTCTCCATAGCAGTATACTATGGTAGACAATCAAAAATCGACGTTTGAATTTTTTTATGCAATTTTTGCTTTTCCAATCGATTTGTAAGGCCATTCTATGGATATGTACCAAGTTTCAACTAAATCGGACATGTAATGTCGATTTTAGCATTCTTCATGGTGTATCCTTAGGCGACTGTCAATCAACTTCAATAATTTATTACATCCGATGCGGTAACTGTATGACCTTGAGACTTCGTCATGTAGTTCTTTATCATTTTATCTATCCAGAACAGGTACTGGCTTACGATGGGGGTGTATAGTTCTTTATTTATACACGTTCTTAGAACATGCTGTCTCGACCTATGCGGAACCTCAACTTCACGCTTCTTTGTAAAATACTTCTAGGAGGCCTAGCGGCCCGAAAAGTATTGAGCTTTATTCGTTATCGTCTCATCTATTCAGAACATGTACCGTTTTGCCCATACGGGCTGTACTTTCTGATTTATAGACATTTTCGCACATCGCTTCTCGCTAAGTCTTCTCCATAGCAGTATACTATGGTAGACAATCAAAAATCGACGTTTGAATTTTTTTATGCAATTTTTGCTTTTCCAATCGATTTGTAAGGCCATTCTATGGATATGTACCAAGTTTCAACTAAATCGGACATGTAATGTCGATTTTAGCATTCTTCATGGTGTATCCTTAGGCGACTGTCAATCAACTTCAATAATTTATTACATCCGATGCGGTAACTGTATGACCTTGAGACTTCGTCATGTAGTTCTTTATCATTTTATCTATCCAGAACAGGTACTGGCTTACGATGGGGGTGTATAGTTCTTTATTTATACACGTTCTTAGAACATGCTGTCTCGACCTATGCGGAACCTCAACTTCACGCTTCTTTGTAAAATACTTCTAGGAGGCCTAGCGGCCCGAAAAGTATTGAGCTTTATTCGTTATCGTCTCATCTATTCAGAACATGTACCGTTTTGCCCATACGGGCTGTACTTTCTGATTTATAGACATTTTCGCACATCGCTTCTCGCTAAGTCTTCTCCATAGCAGTATACTATGGTAGACAATCAAAAATCGACGTTTGAATTTTTTTATGCAATTTTTGCTTTTCCAATCGATTTGTAAGGCCATTCTATGGATATGTACCAAGTTTCAACTAAATCGGACATGTAATGTCGATTTTAGCATTCTTCATGGTGTATCCTTAGGCGACTGTCAATCAACTTCAATAATTTATTACATCCGATGCGGTAACTGTATGACCTTGAGACTTCGTCATGTAGTTCTTTATCATTTTATCTATCCAGAACAGGTACTGGCTTACGATGGGGGTGTATAGTTCTTTATTTATACACGTTCTTAGAACATGCTGTCTCGACCTATGCGGAACCTCAACTTCACGCTTCTTTGTAAAATACTTCTAGGAGGCCTAGCGGCCCGAAAAGTATTGAGCTTTATTCGTTATCGTCTCATCTATTCAGAACATGTACCGTTTTGCCCATACGGGCTGTACTTTCTGATTTATAGACATTTTCGCACATCGCTTCTCGCTAAGTCTTCTCCATAGCAGTATACTATGGTAGACAATCAAAAATCGACGTTTGAATTTTTTTATGCAATTTTTGCTTTTCCAATCGATTTGTAAGGCCATTCTATGGATATGTACCAAGTTTCAACTAAATCGGACATGTAATGTCGATTTTAGCATTCTTCATGGTGTATCCTTAGGCGACTGTCAATCAACTTCAATAATTTATTACATCCGATGCGGTAACTGTATGACCTTGAGACTTCGTCATGTAGTTCTTTATCATTTTATCTATCCAGAACAGGTACTGGCTTACGATGGGGGTGTATAGTTCTTTATTTATACACGTTCTTAGAACATGTTGTCTCGACCTATGCGGAACCTCAACTTCACGCTTCTTTGTAAAATACTTCTAGGAGGCCTAGCGGCCCGAAAAGTATTGAGCTTTATTCGTTATCGTCTCATCTATTCAGAACATGTACCGTTTTGCCCATACGGGCTGTACTTTCTGATTTATAGACATTTTCGCACATCGCTTCTCGCTAAGTCTTCTCCATAGCAGTATACTATGGTAGACAATCAAAAATCGACGTTTGAATTTTTTTATGCAATTTTTGCTTTTCCAATCGATTTGTAAGGCCATTCTATGGATATGTACCAAGTTTCAACTAAATCGGACATGTAATGTCGATTTTAGCATTCTTCATGGTGTATCCTTAGGCGACTGTCAATCAACTTCAATAATTTATTACATCCGATGCGGTAACTGTATGACCTTGAGACTTCGTCATGTAGTTCTTTATCATTTTATCTATCCAGAACAGGTACTGGCTTACGATGGGGGTGTATAGTTCTTTATTTATACACGTTCTTAGAACATGCTGTCTCGACCTATGCGGAACCTCAACTTCACGCTTCTTTGTAAAATACTTCTAGGAGGCCTAGCGGCCCGAAAAGTATTGAGCTTTATTCGTTATCGTCTCATCTATTCAGAACATGTACCGTTTTGCCCATACGGGCTGTACTTTCTGATTTATAGACATTTTCGCACATCGCTTCTCGCTAAGTCTTCTCCATAGCAGTATACTATGGTAGACAATCAAAAATCGACGTTTGAATTTTTTTATGCAATTTTTGCTTTTCCAATCGATTTGTAAGGCCATTCTATGGATATGTACCAAGTTTCAACTAAATCGGACATGTAATGTCGATTTTAGCATTCTTCATGGTGTATCCTTAGGCGACTGTCAATCAACTTCAATAATTTATTACATCCGATGCGGTAACTGTATGACCTTGAGACTTCGTCATGTAGTTCTTTATCATTTTATCTATCCAGAACAGGTACTGGCTTACGATGGGGGTGTATAGTTCTTTATTTATACACGTTCTTAGAACATGCTGTCTCGACCTATGCGGAACCTCAACTTCACGCTTCTTTGTAAAATACTTCTAGGAGGCCTAGCGGCCCGAAAAGTATTGAGCTTTATTCGTTATCGTCTCATCTATTCAGAACATGTACCGTTTTGCCCATACGGGCTGTACTTTCTGATTTATAGACATTTTCGCACATCGCTTCTCGCTAAGTCTTCTCCATAGCAGTATACTATGGTAGACAATCAAAAATCGACGTTTGAATTTTTTTATGCAATTTTTGCTTTTCCAATCGATTTGTAAGGCCATTCTATGGATATGTACCAAGTTTCAACTAAATCGGACATGTAATGTCGATTTTAGCATTCTTCATGGTGTATCCTTAGGCGACTGTCAATCAACTTCAATAATTTATTACATCCGATGCGGTAACTGTATGACCTTGAGACTTCGTCATGTAGTTCTTTATCATTTTATCTATCCAGAACAGGTACTGGCTTACGATGGGGGTGTATAGTTCTTTATTTATACACGTTCTTAGAACATGCTGTCTCGACCTATGCGGAACCTCAACTTCACGCTTCTTTGTAAAATACTTCTAGGAGGCCTAGCGGCCCGAAAAGTATTGAGCTTTATTCGTTATCGTCTCATCTATTCAGAACATGTACCGTTTTGCCCATACGGGCTGTACTTTCTGATTTATAGACATTTTCGCACATCGCTTCTCGCTAAGTCTTCTCCATAGCAGTATACTATGGTAGACAATCAAAAATCGACGTTTGAATTTTTTTATGCAATTTTTGCTTTTCCAATCGATTTGTAAGGCCATTCTATGGATATGTACCAAGTTTCAACTAAATCGGACATGTATCGGACATTTTAGATTTTTTCAATATTCCTTCCCCCTTAATATACTTACAGACCCACTGGATCACGAAATCAGAAAAAAAAATTTGGTAAAATAAAAATGACAATTTATTCTATCGTTACCCTTTGTAAGGCCATTCTATGGATATGTACCAAGTTTCAACTAAATCGGACATGTAATGTCGATTTTAGCATTCTTCATGGTGTATCCTTAGGCGACTGTCAATCAACTTCAATAATTTAATCAACTTTAATGATCCTTCCTATAAATGTTTTATTATTAACATCTTGTTTTGCGACCAATCTTATTCTTCTTTCTACTACTTAGTTCATCTTGTTTTAATATTATTTTTATATATTATATATAACGAATCTTCGATAGGAGGATGAGTCTAAAGGGATCGCAATATGACGGCTGCTCTACCCTTCACAGCGCCTCCACCAAAATTGTTTTATTATTACACAAATATTGTTTAATACAATATTGTAAATATAATAAAATATTTACATATCAAAAATTATTAAATAATAATTTATTTAGCGAATATTAGTGACCCTCAACCATATGTGGTCCAAGCAGAGTATTATATACTATTAGCATGGACCTTAATGTGCGTTCAAAATGTTGATGATCATGTGTCCTGCAGTTCACATAACTTCACGCAGTTTGCTGTAACTTTTATAACGTTAATAATTATAAAACGGATTTTAAAAACTACATCATAAATTATTATATAAATGACTTGCGTCTTTTACCGATTTATTATTACACAAATATTGTTTAATACAATATTGTAAATATAATAAAATATTTACATATCAAAAATTATTAAATAATAATTTATTTAGCGAATATTAGTGACCCTCAACCATATGTGGTCCAAGCAGAGTATTATATACTATTAGCATGGACCTTAATGTGCGTTCAAAATGTTGATGATCATGTGTCCTGCAGTTCACATAACTTCACGCAGTTTGCTGTAACTTTTATAACGTTAATAATTATAAAACGGATTTTAAAAACTACATCATAAATTATTATATAAATGACTTGCGTCTTTTACCGATTTATTATTACACAAATATTGTTTAATACAATATTGTAAATATAATAAAATATTTACATATCAAAAATTATTAAATAATAATTTATTTAGCGAATATTAGTGACCCTCAACCATATGTGGTCCAAGCAGAGTATTATATACTATTAGCATGGACCTTAATGTGCGTTCAAAATGTTGATGATCATGTGTCCTGCAGTTCACATAACTTCACGCAGTTTGCTGTAACTTTTATAACGTTAATAATTATAAAACGGATTTTAAAAACTACATCATAAATTATTATATAAATGACTTGCGTCTTTTACCGATTTATTATTACACAAATATTGTTTAATACAATATTGTAAATATAATAAAATATTTACATATCAAAAATTATTAAATAATAATTTATTTAGCGAATATTAGTGACCCTCAACCATATGTGGTCCAAGCAGAGTATTATATACTATTAGCATGGACCTTAATGTGCGTTCAAAATGTTGATGATCATGTGTCCTGCAGTTCACATAACTTCACGCAGTTTGCTGTAACTTTTATAACGTTAATAATTATAAAACGGATTTTAAAAACTACATCATAAATTATTATATAAATGACTTGCGTCTTTTACCGATTTATTATTACACAAATATTGTTTAATACAATATTGTAAA
>CAUVYM010000058.1:15000-33129 GCA_963556165.1 Tipula helvola
GGCATTTGGCTACCTTAAGAGAGTCATACAATACAGCAAATATTAATTTTTTCCATTTTTAATTTATATGTGAATAGGAATTTATTCTTAACGATATAAAATCTCACATTAACCAAATACAACATTAACATTTGATCTTTGTTAAAAAATAAGATTTAAAAACAAATTTTTTTTTTTCAAATTTTTTTTTTTGCTTTCCTCAATATACTTACAGACCAACCGAATAACAAGATCAAAAAAAAAATTTGATAAAATAAAAATTTTTGTTCTCGCTTTGTGATTCTCATGGTAAAGCAAAGAGCACAACATAAAAAATGAAACCATCGGATTTTTTTTTTTTTTGAAAAATTCAAAATTCATTATTTATTTAAAAAAAAAATTTTTTATAATCCAAATTTTTGTTCTCGCTTTGTGATTTTCATGTTAAAGTAAAGAGCACAACATAAAAAATGAAACCATCGGATTTTTTTTTTTTTGAAAAATTCAAAATTCATTATTTATTTATCGATTTGCTTATAATTAACCACATGAATTTATTAAATGTGTTAATAAATCAAATACAAAATTATTTTTATCATAAAAAATAAAAAATTTTTTTTTTTTATAATCCAAATTTTTGTTCTCGCTTTGTGATTTTCATGTTAAAGTAAAGAGCACAACATAAAAAATGAAACCATCGGATTTTTTTTTTTTTTGAAAAATTCAAAATTCATTATTTATTTATCGATTTGCTTATAATTAACCACATGAATTTATTAAATGTGTTAATAAATCTACAAAATTTTTTTTTTACAAAATACTTCAATAGCTCATATTTCAGAGCGATGCGATTATGAAGTTAAAGGCTTTAATTCACGCTTTGGACAGAAATCGTCGTATTTTAGTACGATACGATGAATTCGAGAGCCACTTTGCCATCATTCTTCATTAAATGTAGTAAATATTTTTTATAGAACACAGTTTAAGAGAAACAATTTTATTCAATCAAATTTATAATTCTTTATTGCCATGTTCGTGAATCGAACTCGAGACCTTTAACTTCATAGCGCATCGCTCTAACACATGAGCTATTGAAGCACATCGGTGCACATCGCTTTGTGACATGTTAAAGTAAAGAGCACAACATAAAAAATGAAACCATTGAATTTTTTTTTTTTTTTGAAAAATTCAAAATTCATTATTTATTTATCGATTTGCTTATAATTAACCACATGAATTTATTAAATATGTTAATAAATCAAATACAAAATTATTTTTATCATAAAAAATAAAAAATTTTTTTTTTTTATAATCCAAAATTTTGTTCTCGCTTTGTGATTTTCATGTTAAAGTAAAGAGCACAACATAAAAAATGAAACCATCGGATTTTTTTTTTTTTTGAAAAATTCAAAATTCATTATTTATTTATCGATTTGCTTATAATTAACCACATGAATTTATTAAATGTGTTAATAAATCTACAAAATTTTTTTTTTACAAAATACTTCAATAGCTCATATTTCAGAGCGATGCGATTATGAAGTTAAAGGCTTTAATTCACGCTTTGGACAGAAATCGTCGTATTTTAGTACGATACGATGAATTCGAGAGCCACTTTGCATCATTCTTCATTAAATGTAGTAAATATTTTGATGTGCCCACTTTTAAATTGTTTCTTTTCTTACTCTTCACCAATCTGCCCCCAATCTTTCATTCTCTGTTTTCCCATTGTATTTTTTGTATGTATTAGAATTTATTCCGATATCGTGAATCGAACTCGAGACCTTTAACTTCATAGCGCATCGCTCTAACACATGAGCTATTGAAGCACATCGGTGTTGTTTCTAACACATTTCACTGATGGCTTTTATTTATATAACGAGAATGTTCAACATTTTCTTAAGCTATAAATTTCCATTTTATAAACAATTAAAAAACATACTTCAATAGCTCATGTGTTAATAAATCTAATACAAAATTATTTTTATCATAAAAAATAAAATTTTTTTTTTTTTTATAATCCAAATTTTTGTTCTCGCTTTGTGATTTTCATGTTAAAGTAAAGAGCACAACATAAAAAATGAAACCATTGAATTTTTTTTTTTTTTTGAAAAATTCAAAATTCATTATTTATTTATCGATTTGCTTATAATTAACCACATGAATTTATTAAATGTGTTAATAAATCTATAAAATTTTTTTGTTACAAAATGCTTCAATAGCTCATGTGTTAGAGCGATGCGATATGAAGTTAAAGGTCTCGAGTTCGATTCCCGATATCGCCTTTTTTTTTTTCAATTTAATGTAATTATTTTTTTTTTTTATCAGATTAAAGCTACGAAATAGCACATTTCAATAACACATTTCACTGATGGCTTTTATTTATATAACAAGAATGTTCAACATTTTCTTAAGCTATAAATTTCCATTTTATAAACAATTAAAAAACATACTTCAATAGCTCATGTGTTAATAAATCTAATACAAAATTATTTTTATCATAAAAAATAAAATTTTTTTTTTTTTTATAATCCAAATTTTTGTTCTCGCTTTGTGATTTTCATGTTAAAGTAAAGAGCACAACATAAAAAATGAAACCATTGAATTTTTTTTTTTTTTTGAAAAATTCAAAATTCATTATTTATTTATCGATTTGCTTATAATTAACCACATGAATTTATTAAATGTGTTAATAAATCTATAAAATTTTTTTGTTACAAAATGCTTCAATAGCTCATGTGTTAGAGCGATGCGATATGAAGTTAAAGGTCTCGAGTTCGATTCCCGATATCGCCTTTTTTTTTTTCAATTTAATGTAATTATTTTTTTTTTTTATCAGATTAAAGCTACGAAATAGCCTATTTCAGGTCATTATAGTAATCACTATTCATTAATTGAATCATTTTTGTTTATAAAGTTTGCAACTTTCATGCATTTTTTGTTTAAATCAATTTTTATGTTAAAAGGACCATTTGAGCTGCCTGGAATAACACATTTCACTGATGGCTTTTATTTATATAACAAGAATGTTCAACATTTTCTTAAGCTATAAATTTCCATTTTATAAACAATTAACAAACATACTTCAATAGCTCATGTGTTAGAGCGATGCGCTATGAAGTTAAAGGGCTCGAGTTCGATTCACGATATCGTCTGTTTTTTCTTTGATTTTCTAATAAAACAGTGTCAGATTTTGTTGAAAAAGCTGTCAAAATTATGAAACTTGGCTATTAGTGAAGACAAATTTTTGACAGAGTTTAAGAGAAACAATTTTATTCCATCAAATTTATAATGTTTTTAACAAGATAGAACACAGTTTAAGAGAAACAATTTTATTCAATCAAATTTATAATTATTTATTAATTCTTCTCGATTTTTTAAATTTTTCAAAAATTTTCTCGCCTGCCATACCCTGGCCATGTACTTTTTCATATCCCTTTTACTGATTTTTGTTGGATGTTTGCAAAACAGAGCCAATAGAAATTGTTTTGTTGTTATTCGCTTTAATTCACGCTTTGGACAGAAATTGTCGTATTTTAGTACGATGTATTCGAGAGCCACTTTGCCATCATTCTTCATTAGATGTAGTAAATATTTTGATGTGCCCACTTTTAAATTGTTTCTTTTCTTAGTCTTCACCAATCTGCCCCTTTCGTCCCTTTCTCGGCCTTTCATTCTATGTTTTCCCATTGTATATTTTGTATGTATTAAAATTTATTAAAAATTGTATTAAAATTTGTTAAAATTGTATTAAAAATGTTTAAAATTTATTTTTAAAATAAAAATTTTAGACCCAACTTGGTCGCGGTTTGTCGTCTACTAAACTACGGCTGTCATATTAAGATTGCGATATTAAAAAACGTACTAAAATTGTGGCGATATTAAAAAACGTACTAAAATAATTGTGGCGAAATTGTGGCGATATTAAAAAACGTACTAAAATAATCGTAATAAATTTGTCTTCTATTATAGAAGGCTATTAGTGAAGACAAATTTTTGACGCAGTTTAAGAGAAACAACATCGATGTGCTTCAATAGCGCATGTGTTAAAGCGATGCGCTGTGAAGTTAAAGGTCTCGAGTTCGATTCACGATATAGTAATAAATTTTAACTAAAATACGACGATTTCTGTCCAAAGCGTGAATTAAAGCAAGTAACAACAAAACAATTTCTCTTTACTCTGTTTACTAAACATCCAAAAAGAATTAGTTCAAGGGATATGAAAAAGTACTCGAGACATTTAAGCGTATCGCTCTAACACATGAGCTATTGAAGTATGTTTTTTAATTGTTTATAAAATGGAAATTTATAGCTTAAGAAAATGTTGAACATTCTTGTTATATAAATAAAAGCCATCAGTGAAATGTGTTATTCCAGGCAGCTCAAATGGTCCTTTTAACATAAAAATTCATTTAAACAAAAAATGCATGAAAGTTGCAAACTTTATAAACAAAAATGATTCAATTAATGAATTGTGATTACTATAATGACCTGAAATAGGCTATTTCGTAGCTTTAATCTGATAAAAAAAACAATAATTACATTAAATTGAAAAAAAAAAAGGCGATATCGGGAATCGAACCCGAGACCTTTAACTTCATATCGCATCGCTCTAACACATGAGCTATTGAAGTATTTTGTAAAAAAAAATTTTGTAGATTTATTAACACATTTAATAAATTCATGTGGTTAATTATAAGCAAATCGATAAATAAATAATGAATTTTGAATTTTTCAAAAAAAAAAAAATCCTCAACGATACTACAATGGCTTTTTTACAAAGCGAGAACAAAAAGGGGTTGAAAATCTAATTAAAAGAACAAATGATTTATATAATAATTTTTAATTTTTTTTAAGTAGTATCAGAAATATTAGTACATAAAACGTATTACATAAGTTCTAATTCTATAAACTTACTACATCATTATGTAGATTTTCAGTTCTATTCAATAATAACTGTAAAAAGTCTGTATCTTCATCTTCATAAACTCTTTTTTTTTCTATAATTCGTAATGATGATATCACTGGGTCAGAAGATATTAATAGTATTGAAAATAAATCTTTGTTTTGATTTATCCTTGAATTTTTTCTAGTATTTAATAACCGAAAATTTCGATAGTCCTTATTTCGAGATTCCTGCGCTTCCTCAGACAACTCTCCTAATGGAAAGATGTGATACCGAATAATAGAAGATCCATGTCGAAGAACTTTATGCACAGTTGATGACATCGTTCTCCAGGATCCATAATTGTTGATATATATATCTGCGGTGTCACTCGTGTATTTATGAAATTTATCGGGATCAATTTCTCTTGTGGAAGATAATGCATTTAATATTACTTTAAACCTCCTAATCAGCTCATAATCAACTTTAGTTATTTTTGCTGTCAGTTCTGCATCCGCAAAAAATCTTCTGGCGGTGTTTCCATCATTAGTATTTCCAAATCCCTGCTTAGGTGTGTCAATATTCATGCCAGTTTCCCTTTTAAATTCTGTCTGAATTCGTGCCTTCTCTTCAGACCGTTTAATATTATTTTCAATATTGCCTCTAATATTTCCTTTAAATGATAAGTCATAGGCAATTTTCAAAACGTGCTCCATGAATCTTATTCTTGCATGCAAAGGAGAAATTCCAAACTCCAAATTTTCTTCAATTTCCATTAATGCTCTTTCAGGATCGTTTAACTCTGATTGTTTTGCGTTGCATACCGTACAAGAAGAAGATGAAACGGTGTCAGTAATTGTTTGCACTGTTTTTCCATCAACCATTGTTAAACTAAGTTTGTGGAAAATACTAATGGTTTTATCACCTGTTGATAAGAGAGTCGGTACCAAATTGTTGATTTCCTCTTTAATAGAATTAATAGTTGCAATTGTTGCTTCTTTTGTTTCCTTCTTATATTCAAATTTGATTGGTCTACAAAATCGTGTTGATGAAGATCGCGGATTTTTCCAAATGTATTCCTCTTGAAAACTTCGTAAAGATGTTGATGGCTCTCCTTCTTTAAACAATTGCTGAATTTGTAATCGAAGTGGAACCAATGATACCATAAAAAGATTAGCGTCTGATTTATCGTCTGCAATTGGTTGCTTGTATACACATTGACCAGATGATCCATCACATCCCCATTTGGAATATAAAATAAGTTCGGTTGATTCAAAATTGCTTGCTTCCAATTTCGTAGACATAATTATTCGCTTTGCTGTGTGATCTAAGATATCCTGAAGTTTCACTGACGCTGACACCTCTGTTATTTGCAAATTAAGAGGTATGCCTTCTTGCTTTGTTTTGGATAGTTCTTCATAGGAAGGAAGTACGCTTACGTTTTTCTCTTGAAGGCGTTTCCGAAGTAGCATATATTTATTAACTGTTAGGCCCAAATCAAGAAATAAAGCAAGGGCTTCTTCATTTGAAAAATTGTTTACTTCAGTTGGCGTTGGAATACTTTTCACTATTCTGTTGATTCTTTTTGGACTGGCATCAGCAATTTTCTTAACAATTTTTGCATGTTCTTTAAATTTTTCTTTATTATATAAATGCACGAGAACTTTTGATGCTTCGTCGACTTCAGTAGCATCACTTTTTTCGACCACTTTTCTTCTTTTGGATCGTTCACTTAAATCCGAAAATGGTTTAGAAGGTCTACCCATTGAAGTTTGAATCACTTGAATTTCTACATCCTCACTTTCACTTTCAAATTCACTGGTATTAGCCGCATTTATTAAATCAAAGTCATTTGTCAACCATTGTTTATTTTTATATAAAAAGTTTATCTTTGAATGTGAAGAATTCTTCCATCTTTTTAAATATTGTAAATAAAACTTTGAAACATTATCGGACAATATATTATAATTATAATTTCGATGTTTATTTAATTCATACCGCGTCACGAGAACATTTAATAAATGATTTTTATCAGAATTTTCAAATAATATTTCACAAACGTTCAAATATTTCACAGATACAGCCATTTTTCACTTTCGAACTCAGTTTTTAAAATGAAACAGATTAGAAAATATTCGCATTTATATAGGCAAGATCTATTAAATACAATATAACCCATTAGAAGCAGGTAAATTATAAGATTTTGGGTACATAGTACCATAAACCCTAAGACCATAAATTTACTTATTAGGAACAATGCAACAGGTAAAATATTGTAACTTATTTTTATGGCCTTTTACGGATCTAAATTTATTACCTGCAGAAAGATAATATAATGATCTTTCATTTGCCCTTAGTCCCATGATGGAGAAACATGGAGAAAAAAAGGTAAGCTTACCTAAACACAGAAAATAGTTAAAAAATGGGTTTTTTTTTACACCTTAATAAAATAAATTACATTCGTAAAAATGAAAAAAGTTGACTTTGCTTAATTTCACAATAGACCCACCTTTAAAAAAAATCACCTTTTATATATATCCCTTATTGCAGTCCTTTGGTGTTCAGGTAATTTAGTTACATGTAAATTAAATGAAAAAAAAAAAAAAAATATTTTCAAAAATGAGTCATCTTTAGGGTGCCATATAACATTTAAATAAAAAACAATAAAATTTTTTCAACTTTTGCTGAATGCATTAGTCATTATTCTAACTAAAAATGACAAAAAAAATTAATTTTGAAACAAAAAAAAAATACAAAATCAGTACTTTTGGCCACTTTTTCAGCAAAATCTAACACTGTGGGGCGCGCCTTCGTCACATAGCGACTGACATATCTATAGAATGGCCTTACAAATCGATTGGAAAAGCAGCTTCCACAGTGGCGCGCCGCGCGCACAGTGTCAGATTTTGTTGAAAAAGCGGTCAAAATTATGAAACTTGGCTATTAGTGAAGATACATTTTTGAAATTTTGAGGATGCAATTTTTGCTTTTCCAATCGATTTGTAAGGCCATTCTATGGATATGTACCAAGTTTCAACTAAATCGGACATGTAATGTCGATTTTAGCATTCTTCATGGTGTATCCTTAGGCGACTGTCAATCAACTTCAATAATTTATTACATCCGATGCGGTAACTGTATGACCTTGAGACTTCGTCATGTAGTTCTTTATCATTTTATCTATCCAGAACAGGTACTGGCTTACGATGGGGGTGTATAGTTCTTTATTTATACACGTTCTTAGAACATGCTGTCTCGACCTATGCGGAACCTCAACTTCACGCTTCTTTGTAAAATACTTCTAGGAGGCCTAGCGGCCCGAAAAGTATTGAGCTTTATTCGTTATCGTCTCATCTATTCAGAACATGTACCGTTTTGCCCATACGGGCTGTACTTTCTGATTTATAGACATTTTCGCACATCGCTTCTCGCTAAGTCTTCTCCATAGCAGTATACTATGGTAGACAATCAAAAATCGACGTTTGAATTTTTTTATGCAATTTTTGCTTTTCCAATCGATTTGTAAGGCCATTCTATGGATATGTACCAAGTTTCAACTAAATCGGACATGTAATGTCGATTTTAGCATTCTTCATGGTGTATCCTTAGGCGACTGTCAATCAACTTCAATAATTTATTACATCCGATGCGGTAACTGTATGACCTTGAGACTTCGTCATGTAGTTCTTTATCATTTTATCTATCCAGAACAGGTACTGGCTTACGATGGGGGTGTATAGTTCTTTATTTATACACGTTCTTAGAACATGTTGTCTCGACCTATGCGGAACCTCAACTTCACGCTTCTTTGTAAAATACTTCTAGGAGGCCTAGCGGCCCGAAAAGTATTGAGCTTTATTCGTTATCGTCTCATCTATTCAGAACATGTACCGTTTTGCCCATACGGGCTGTACTTTCTGATTTATAGACATTTTCGCACATCGCTTCTCGCTAAGTCTTCTCCATAGCAGTATACTAATAGCAGTATAGAGTATTATATACTATTAGCATGGACCTTAATGTGCGTTCAAAATGTTGATGATCATGTGTCCTGCAGTTCACATAACTTCACGCAGTTTGCTGTAACTTTTATAACGTTAATAATTATAAAACGGATTTTAAAAACTACATCATAAATTATTATATAAATGACTTGCGTCTTTTACCGATTTATTATTACACAAATATTGTTTAATACAATATTGTAAATATAATAAAATATTTACATATCAAAAATTATTAAATAATAATTTATTTAGCGAATATTAGTGACCCTCAACCATATGTGGTCCAAGCAGAGTATTATATACTATTAGCATGGACCTTAATGTGCGTTCAAAATGTTGATGATCATGTGTCCTGCAGTTCACATAACTTCACGCAGTTTGCTGCGTTCTTCATCGACCCACGAGCCTAGTGATCCCCCGCTAAGAGTGATTATTTGTTTTATGTTTAGAAATAAAAACCAGTCTTTTCCATTCAAAAAGCGAAATACTTCAATCCTTAATATAATATTATCATTGATAAATTTATATTTGCAGAACTTCTGAAATGGTTAATCCATTCATGCGCGTCACTAATTAGATGACGAGGCATTTGGCTACCTTAAGAGAGTCATACTCTCATATAACGAATCTTCGATAGGAGGATGAGTCTAAAGGGATCGCAGTATGACGGCTGCTCTACCCTTCACAGCGCCTCCACCGATAACGAGGTCTGACTCCACTTACAGACAACTGTTTCCTATTAAAACTCCACCTCCCATTAGAAGCTTAGTATATAACAGTGGAAAACACGTCTGAAATGTTTCTACACCATAACCCTGCCGGCATGCAGGAAAAACAGCACAAAAGAAATTTGAATCTCGTTCGTTCTCGGAATTAACCACCGTCAACTTTGCAACTATACCTCCCCCGGACCCCAAAAGCTTTGGTTTCCTGGAAACGACTGAAAGAGCAATATATGTAGCTCCATCCAATTGCTAGTTGGCATCGTCTAATAGTCACAGACCTGTTATTGCTAAATCTCATATTCCATTTCCAAGCCCGTTTCCTTGGCTGTGGTTTCGCTAGATAGTAGATAGGGACAGTGGGAATCTCGTTAATCCATTCATGCGCGTCACTAATTAGATGACGAGGCATTTG
Organism: Tipula helvola; assembly: GCA_963556165.1. NCBI lineage: Eukaryota > Metazoa > Arthropoda > Insecta > Diptera > Tipulidae > Tipula > Tipula helvola. The sequence goes on from CAUVYM010000058.1 coordinate 25,009, forward strand.
GCTACCTTAAGAGAGTCATACAATACAGCAAATATTAATTTTTTCCATTTTTAATTTATATGTGAATAGGAATTTATTATTACACAAATATTGTTTAATACAATATTGTAAATATAATAAAATATTTACATATCAAAAATTATTAAATAATAATTTATTTAGCGAATATTAGTGACCCTCAACCATATGTGGTCCAAGCAGAGTATTATATACTATTAGCATGGACCTTAATGTGCGTTCAAAATGTTGATGATCATGTGTCCTGCAGTTCACATAACTTCACGCAGTTTGCTGCGTTCTTCATCGACCCACGAGCCTAGTGATCCCCCGCTAAGAGTGATTATTTGTTTTATGTTTAGAAATAAAAACCAGTCTTTTCCATTCAAAAAGCGAAATACTTCAATCCTTAATATAATATTATCATTGATAAATTTATATTTGCAGAACTTCTGAAATGGTTAATCCATTCATGCGCGTCACTAATTAGATGACGAGGCATTTGGCTACCTTAAGAGAGTCATACTCTCATATAACGAATCTTCGATAGGAGGATGAGTCTAAAGGGATCGCAGTATGACGGCTGCTCTACCCTTCACAGCGCCTCCACCGATAACGAGGTCTGACTCCACTTACAGACAACTGTTTCCTATTAAAACTCCACCTCCCATTAGAAGCTTAGTATATAACAGTGGAAAACACGTCTGAAATGTTTCTACACCATAACCCTGCCGGCATGCAGGAAAAACAGCACAAAAGAAATTTGAATCTCGTTCGTTCTCGGAATTAACCACCGTCAACTTTGCAACTATACCTCCCCCGGACCCCAAAAGCTTTGGTTTCCTGGAAACGACTGAAAGAGCAATATATGTAGCTCCATCCAATTGCTAGTTGGCATCGTCTAATAGTCACAGACCTGTTATTGCTAAATCTCATATTCCATTTCCAAGCCCGTTTCCTTGGCTGTGGTTTCGCTAGATAGTAGATAGGGACAGTGGGAATCTCGTTAATCCATTCATGCGCGTCACTAATTAGATGACGAGGCATTTGGCTACCTTAAGAGAGTCATACAATACAGCAAATATTAATTTTTTCCATTTTTAATTTATATGTGAATAGGAATTTATTCTTAACGATATAAAATCTCACATTAACCAAATACAACATTAACATTTGATCTTTGTTAAAAAATAAGATTTAAAAACAAATTTTTTTTTTTCAAATTTTTTTTTTTGCTTTCCTCAATATACTTACAGACCAACCGAATAACAAGATCAAAAAAAAAATTTGATAAAATAAAAATTTTTGTTCTCGCTTTGTGATTCTCATGGTAAAGCAAAGAGCACAACATAAAAAATGAAACCATCGGATTTTTTTTTTTTTTGAAAAATTCAAAATTCATTATTTATTTAAAAAAAAAATTTTTTATAATCCAAATTTTTGTTCTCGCTTTGTGATTTTCATGTTAAAGTAAAGAGCACAACATAAAAAATGAAACCATCGGATTTTTTTTTTTTTGAAAAATTCAAAATTCATTATTTATTTATCGATTTGCTTATAATTAACCACATGAATTTATTAAATGTGTTAATAAATCAAATACAAAATTATTTTTATCATAAAAAATAAAAAATTTTTTTTTTTTATAATCCAAATTTTTGTTCTCGCTTTGTGATTTTCATGTTAAAGTAAAGAGCACAACATAAAAAATGAAACCATCGGATTTTTTTTTTTTTTGAAAAATTCAAAATTCATTATTTATTTATCGATTTGCTTATAATTAACCACATGAATTTATTAAATGTGTTAATAAATCTACAAAATTTTTTTTTTACAAAATACTTCAATAGCTCATATTTCAGAGCGATGCGATTATGAAGTTAAAGGCTTTAATTCACGCTTTGGACAGAAATCGTCGTATTTTAGTACGATACGATGAATTCGAGAGCCACTTTGCCATCATTCTTCATTAAATGTAGTAAATATTTTTTATAGAACACAGTTTAAGAGAAACAATTTTATTCAATCAAATTTATAATTCTTTATTGCCATGTTCGTGAATCGAACTCGAGACCTTTAACTTCATAGCGCATCGCTCTAACACATGAGCTATTGAAGCACATCGGTGCACATCGCTTTGTGACATGTTAAAGTAAAGAGCACAACATAAAAAATGAAACCATTGAATTTTTTTTTTTTTTTGAAAAATTCAAAATTCATTATTTATTTATCGATTTGCTTATAATTAACCACATGAATTTATTAAATATGTTAATAAATCAAATACAAAATTATTTTTATCATAAAAAATAAAAAATTTTTTTTTTTTATAATCCAAAATTTTGTTCTCGCTTTGTGATTTTCATGTTAAAGTAAAGAGCACAACATAAAAAATGAAACCATCGGATTTTTTTTTTTTTTGAAAAATTCAAAATTCATTATTTATTTATCGATTTGCTTATAATTAACCACATGAATTTATTAAATGTGTTAATAAATCTACAAAATTTTTTTTTTACAAAATACTTCAATAGCTCATATTTCAGAGCGATGCGATTATGAAGTTAAAGGCTTTAATTCACGCTTTGGACAGAAATCGTCGTATTTTAGTACGATACGATGAATTCGAGAGCCACTTTGCATCATTCTTCATTAAATGTAGTAAATATTTTGATGTGCCCACTTTTAAATTGTTTCTTTTCTTACTCTTCACCAATCTGCCCCCAATCTTTCATTCTCTGTTTTCCCATTGTATTTTTTGTATGTATTAGAATTTATTCCGATATCGTGAATCGAACTCGAGACCTTTAACTTCATAGCGCATCGCTCTAACACATGAGCTATTGAAGCACATCGGTGTTGTTTCTAACACATTTCACTGATGGCTTTTATTTATATAACGAGAATGTTCAACATTTTCTTAAGCTATAAATTTCCATTTTATAAACAATTAAAAAACATACTTCAATAGCTCATGTGTTAATAAATCTAATACAAAATTATTTTTATCATAAAAAATAAAATTTTTTTTTTTTTTATAATCCAAATTTTTGTTCTCGCTTTGTGATTTTCATGTTAAAGTAAAGAGCACAACATAAAAAATGAAACCATTGAATTTTTTTTTTTTTTTGAAAAATTCAAAATTCATTATTTATTTATCGATTTGCTTATAATTAACCACATGAATTTATTAAATGTGTTAATAAATCTATAAAATTTTTTTGTTACAAAATGCTTCAATAGCTCATGTGTTAGAGCGATGCGATATGAAGTTAAAGGTCTCGAGTTCGATTCCCGATATCGCCTTTTTTTTTTTCAATTTAATGTAATTATTTTTTTTTTTTATCAGATTAAAGCTACGAAATAGCACATTTCAATAACACATTTCACTGATGGCTTTTATTTATATAACAAGAATGTTCAACATTTTCTTAAGCTATAAATTTCCATTTTATAAACAATTAAAAAACATACTTCAATAGCTCATGTGTTAATAAATCTAATACAAAATTATTTTTATCATAAAAAATAAAATTTTTTTTTTTTTTATAATCCAAATTTTTGTTCTCGCTTTGTGATTTTCATGTTAAAGTAAAGAGCACAACATAAAAAATGAAACCATTGAATTTTTTTTTTTTTTTGAAAAATTCAAAATTCATTATTTATTTATCGATTTGCTTATAATTAACCACATGAATTTATTAAATGTGTTAATAAATCTATAAAATTTTTTTGTTACAAAATGCTTCAATAGCTCATGTGTTAGAGCGATGCGATATGAAGTTAAAGGTCTCGAGTTCGATTCCCGATATCGCCTTTTTTTTTTTCAATTTAATGTAATTATTTTTTTTTTTTATCAGATTAAAGCTACGAAATAGCCTATTTCAGGTCATTATAGTAATCACTATTCATTAATTGAATCATTTTTGTTTATAAAGTTTGCAACTTTCATGCATTTTTTGTTTAAATCAATTTTTATGTTAAAAGGACCATTTGAGCTGCCTGGAATAACACATTTCACTGATGGCTTTTATTTATATAACAAGAATGTTCAACATTTTCTTAAGCTATAAATTTCCATTTTATAAACAATTAACAAACATACTTCAATAGCTCATGTGTTAGAGCGATGCGCTATGAAGTTAAAGGGCTCGAGTTCGATTCACGATATCGTCTGTTTTTTCTTTGATTTTCTAATAAAACAGTGTCAGATTTTGTTGAAAAAGCTGTCAAAATTATGAAACTTGGCTATTAGTGAAGACAAATTTTTGACAGAGTTTAAGAGAAACAATTTTATTCCATCAAATTTATAATGTTTTTAACAAGATAGAACACAGTTTAAGAGAAACAATTTTATTCAATCAAATTTATAATTATTTATTAATTCTTCTCGATTTTTTAAATTTTTCAAAAATTTTCTCGCCTGCCATACCCTGGCCATGTACTTTTTCATATCCCTTTTACTGATTTTTGTTGGATGTTTGCAAAACAGAGCCAATAGAAATTGTTTTGTTGTTATTCGCTTTAATTCACGCTTTGGACAGAAATTGTCGTATTTTAGTACGATGTATTCGAGAGCCACTTTGCCATCATTCTTCATTAGATGTAGTAAATATTTTGATGTGCCCACTTTTAAATTGTTTCTTTTCTTAGTCTTCACCAATCTGCCCCTTTCGTCCCTTTCTCGGCCTTTCATTCTATGTTTTCCCATTGTATATTTTGTATGTATTAAAATTTATTAAAAATTGTATTAAAATTTGTTAAAATTGTATTAAAAATGTTTAAAATTTATTTTTAAAATAAAAATTTTAGACCCAACTTGGTCGCGGTTTGTCGTCTACTAAACTACGGCTGTCATATTAAGATTGCGATATTAAAAAACGTACTAAAATTGTGGCGATATTAAAAAACGTACTAAAATAATTGTGGCGAAATTGTGGCGATATTAAAAAACGTACTAAAATAATCGTAATAAATTTGTCTTCTATTATAGAAGGCTATTAGTGAAGACAAATTTTTGACGCAGTTTAAGAGAAACAACATCGATGTGCTTCAATAGCGCATGTGTTAAAGCGATGCGCTGTGAAGTTAAAGGTCTCGAGTTCGATTCACGATATAGTAATAAATTTTAACTAAAATACGACGATTTCTGTCCAAAGCGTGAATTAAAGCAAGTAACAACAAAACAATTTCTCTTTACTCTGTTTACTAAACATCCAAAAAGAATTAGTTCAAGGGATATGAAAAAGTACTCGAGACATTTAAGCGTATCGCTCTAACACATGAGCTATTGAAGTATGTTTTTTAATTGTTTATAAAATGGAAATTTATAGCTTAAGAAAATGTTGAACATTCTTGTTATATAAATAAAAGCCATCAGTGAAATGTGTTATTCCAGGCAGCTCAAATGGTCCTTTTAACATAAAAATTCATTTAAACAAAAAATGCATGAAAGTTGCAAACTTTATAAACAAAAATGATTCAATTAATGAATTGTGATTACTATAATGACCTGAAATAGGCTATTTCGTAGCTTTAATCTGATAAAAAAAACAATAATTACATTAAATTGAAAAAAAAAAAGGCGATATCGGGAATCGAACCCGAGACCTTTAACTTCATATCGCATCGCTCTAACACATGAGCTATTGAAGTATTTTGTAAAAAAAAATTTTGTAGATTTATTAACACATTTAATAAATTCATGTGGTTAATTATAAGCAAATCGATAAATAAATAATGAATTTTGAATTTTTCAAAAAAAAAAAAATCCTCAACGATACTACAATGGCTTTTTTACAAAGCGAGAACAAAAAGGGGTTGAAAATCTAATTAAAAGAACAAATGATTTATATAATAATTTTTAATTTTTTTTAAGTAGTATCAGAAATATTAGTACATAAAACGTATTACATAAGTTCTAATTCTATAAACTTACTACATCATTATGTAGATTTTCAGTTCTATTCAATAATAACTGTAAAAAGTCTGTATCTTCATCTTCATAAACTCTTTTTTTTTCTATAATTCGTAATGATGATATCACTGGGTCAGAAGATATTAATAGTATTGAAAATAAATCTTTGTTTTGATTTATCCTTGAATTTTTTCTAGTATTTAATAACCGAAAATTTCGATAGTCCTTATTTCGAGATTCCTGCGCTTCCTCAGACAACTCTCCTAATGGAAAGATGTGATACCGAATAATAGAAGATCCATGTCGAAGAACTTTATGCACAGTTGATGACATCGTTCTCCAGGATCCATAATTGTTGATATATATATCTGCGGTGTCACTCGTGTATTTATGAAATTTATCGGGATCAATTTCTCTTGTGGAAGATAATGCATTTAATATTACTTTAAACCTCCTAATCAGCTCATAATCAACTTTAGTTATTTTTGCTGTCAGTTCTGCATCCGCAAAAAATCTTCTGGCGGTGTTTCCATCATTAGTATTTCCAAATCCCTGCTTAGGTGTGTCAATATTCATGCCAGTTTCCCTTTTAAATTCTGTCTGAATTCGTGCCTTCTCTTCAGACCGTTTAATATTATTTTCAATATTGCCTCTAATATTTCCTTTAAATGATAAGTCATAGGCAATTTTCAAAACGTGCTCCATGAATCTTATTCTTGCATGCAAAGGAGAAATTCCAAACTCCAAATTTTCTTCAATTTCCATTAATGCTCTTTCAGGATCGTTTAACTCTGATTGTTTTGCGTTGCATACCGTACAAGAAGAAGATGAAACGGTGTCAGTAATTGTTTGCACTGTTTTTCCATCAACCATTGTTAAACTAAGTTTGTGGAAAATACTAATGGTTTTATCACCTGTTGATAAGAGAGTCGGTACCAAATTGTTGATTTCCTCTTTAATAGAATTAATAGTTGCAATTGTTGCTTCTTTTGTTTCCTTCTTATATTCAAATTTGATTGGTCTACAAAATCGTGTTGATGAAGATCGCGGATTTTTCCAAATGTATTCCTCTTGAAAACTTCGTAAAGATGTTGATGGCTCTCCTTCTTTAAACAATTGCTGAATTTGTAATCGAAGTGGAACCAATGATACCATAAAAAGATTAGCGTCTGATTTATCGTCTGCAATTGGTTGCTTGTATACACATTGACCAGATGATCCATCACATCCCCATTTGGAATATAAAATAAGTTCGGTTGATTCAAAATTGCTTGCTTCCAATTTCGTAGACATAATTATTCGCTTTGCTGTGTGATCTAAGATATCCTGAAGTTTCACTGACGCTGACACCTCTGTTATTTGCAAATTAAGAGGTATGCCTTCTTGCTTTGTTTTGGATAGTTCTTCATAGGAAGGAAGTACGCTTACGTTTTTCTCTTGAAGGCGTTTCCGAAGTAGCATATATTTATTAACTGTTAGGCCCAAATCAAGAAATAAAGCAAGGGCTTCTTCATTTGAAAAATTGTTTACTTCAGTTGGCGTTGGAATACTTTTCACTATTCTGTTGATTCTTTTTGGACTGGCATCAGCAATTTTCTTAACAATTTTTGCATGTTCTTTAAATTTTTCTTTATTATATAAATGCACGAGAACTTTTGATGCTTCGTCGACTTCAGTAGCATCACTTTTTTCGACCACTTTTCTTCTTTTGGATCGTTCACTTAAATCCGAAAATGGTTTAGAAGGTCTACCCATTGAAGTTTGAATCACTTGAATTTCTACATCCTCACTTTCACTTTCAAATTCACTGGTATTAGCCGCATTTATTAAATCAAAGTCATTTGTCAACCATTGTTTATTTTTATATAAAAAGTTTATCTTTGAATGTGAAGAATTCTTCCATCTTTTTAAATATTGTAAATAAAACTTTGAAACATTATCGGACAATATATTATAATTATAATTTCGATGTTTATTTAATTCATACCGCGTCACGAGAACATTTAATAAATGATTTTTATCAGAATTTTCAAATAATATTTCACAAACGTTCAAATATTTCACAGATACAGCCATTTTTCACTTTCGAACTCAGTTTTTAAAATGAAACAGATTAGAAAATATTCGCATTTATATAGGCAAGATCTATTAAATACAATATAACCCATTAGAAGCAGGTAAATTATAAGATTTTGGGTACATAGTAC
>CAUVYM010000059.1:0-47393 GCA_963556165.1 Tipula helvola
AAACCTCTTCTTCAAGCAACCAATTCCTTTTTCACCACTGTAGAGTCCTTTTTCTGCATAGACTTATTACAAACAATACAAATATCTTTATTTTCCTGCTTACAAAATTTACACTTTTGAATAATATTGCCCTGAATCCATACCTATATATAGTATTCAACAATATTGTTCGGTTTATATTCCGCGCGGTATCACACGTAATTCGCATGAATCACCCCTTAAAATGATGCAAGGCGCTGATTTAAGCATCTGCTAGCACACAGGTAATAAAAAATTTTCGTATAATTCTGAAACCGATTTTCTTACTGAAAGTAACCCTTAAAAGATTAGAAAGGCCTTTTTTTTTAAACACACAAAGAAGAAACCCACAATGAGGGTACCTGCACATTGACTTTTTCTGAAATATCTCACTTCGAGCGGGTTTTAAAGGAGTTTGTTGTAATAACAAATAATAATTAATATTTTATTATTAAATAACCAAATCTCAGATAATTCCGCATACAAAGCTAGTTTCTAAATCTTTTATACCCAAAGTTGTTAGCCATTTTAAGAATCTCAAAAATTCAAAAAAAGTTATAAAACTAAAGTACCGTTATTTTTTTTTGCTCAACACAAAGAGGTGGGGATTTTTCTGAAAAATTGTGCCGAAGTATAGGGAACAACATTTTATTAGTTAAAAGTTTATTGGAATTATTTACAAGTTTATATGGAGCCCTGTTTTTGTTTCCTAGACTATTATTCGGTTTTTTAATAATTGTTTCGTAGTAGTGCTAAACTGCTAACATATTTCACCTTACAACCGCCACAAGTTGATTCGTCAGTTGTATCGGAGTGACGCTGGTGTGCTATCTTTTACTTAACTAAACATTTTTCTAAGTGGATTAGAAACTGAAAAATAATTTCGCAATTTATCCTAAAATTACATGTAAAGTTTCCGAAACACGTTCACTTTAACCTTCATTTAAAAATTAGGTTTGTACTTGTTAATAATGTCGTCGGTTTCAACTGTGGTATTCGTTGTTAAATTTTTTAATTTGACTAAACGAATGGAAACTATTAAAATTTAGAATTCGGCCAGGTGATACATTTTTTTGCTTACCAAACGGTACCAGTTGCACCATTGCCTTTACGAATTAGCAAAGTATCTAAAAATGGAAATTTATTATCTGTTTCCGGCTCTAAAGTAAATAAAACTAAATAATGAAATTGAAAAAATCTTTTGGCAAATCAAAGAATTTAATCGGTTCATTCCAAAATTTGACAAAAAAATTTGCAAATTATCTTTTTGGCCTCTAATCCTCGTAATCAAGAAACTCTTGTTAAGAAAATAAGGAACAAAAACGACCTATATGCAAAATTGTTTATGTTATTGTAATGTGAAAATAGTATCTAAATTCCAAAATCCTCAAAACAATAATAATATTTTGGTTATAGTAACCAAAAATGTTCCGAACAAACAAATATTTTTTGGAATGTTCTGAAAGACCGAAATAAACCTCATCAATATAAATTCGCACAAGAAAGGGCGCGCACATGGAAAATTGATCACATGGAAAAATGCCCATTACGAATTAAAATTTCGTTGTCATTCCACGACTTATTTTGCACAACAATACACGATAATCGCAGATTGACACCATCCCAGAAACTGCAACATTTAAAGGAAACATTCAAAGTTAATGCATCCGGTTTATTAAAACACTTCAGCACAACGGATGCTAATTATATGGAAGCCTTGACGTAACTTAGAGAGCGTTATGATCGGAGAAATCATACAATTTACGCTTTTATCAAAAATTGTATATATTAACCATCAATAACCATAACAAATAGCTGTAAGCTATAATAACGTAATACGTTTATTAGATACGCCAGACGAAACCATACGAGGCCTTAAGGCACTAGGAGAAGATGCAGAGTCAAGAGATCACTTTCTAATTCACATCATAATTAAAAAACTAGACGATGAAAATGTGGATATTTATTAATCCAATAAAATGAATGCACAATTGATTTTAAATGAAATTTATTTATTTGTAATTTATTAATTAATTGTTGTTTTTATTTAATTGATTTTATTGTGTTTGTAATATTTATTAATTTATACATTTTGATTTTAGATTATTTTCCATCACCAATTTGTACCAATCCAAATTGCAATTTGGTACCGCGCGATGGGTGTACGTGCGTGCGACGCAAAATCCGAGACGAGACTGAATTTATTTAAGATTTAATTTTAATTTTATTTTGTTTGTGTTTCGTCATCACGTCGTGTCTCGTGTATTTTGGTTTCTCGTATGGAGTGCGTTCAGCGATAAACGACGTGAGACACCCAATGCGTAATCAAGTTAAAATGTGCGACGCTATCCAACATATTGTGTTTAAAATGTGTAGCGAGAATTGGGTGAACCGCTACAAAACAATCAACTTATGAGGGCAAGCATCAGCAGAACACAACTTACCAACATTCACCCAATTTTTTGATTTTCTAAGCAGACGAACGGATCCACATGATTCACTAAAAGGTCGGAACAAAAATCCCCAATCACAAACAAATCCGTCCAAACTTGTTATCAAAAGCCATGTCGTATCAAATTTTCAAGTCGAAGCGTGCTTGATATTTCCTACCGAGAATCACAAACTGTTTGAGTGTGTAAAATTTAGGGAGCTGTTACTCAACGAGAGAAAACCATTGATCACAAATGAAGATCGATGCTTTAATTGCTTCAACAATAACCATGGTGTGTATACATGTCGAGCCAGGTTTCGATGTAGGCAATGCGGTAAAAAAACACCACTCGTTGCTATATGATCAATCAGCCCTAAAACTGAAATGAGAAGAAACAAAACCCAAAAATCAAGAAAACGAAGTTGAATTCTTATCAAGTTGTACCACAAACAATCAAGTTCTTCGCTGTTATCCACTGCTCTAGTACGGGTACTTAATTAACCAAAATCAGTTTTGTCGGGCATTGCTAAACTCTGGTTCACAGGGTTCTTTCGTTGAGACAGTTATGTAAAACGAAGCCGTACTAACCTAGCTATATCGGCCGTGGGAGGCGTCACTAATGAATATACAAAACGATAAATATGTATCACTAGTAGTCATGCCAATTGAAGCATTTTTTTCCCCCTAAATTAACCACAAGATCACCATTCAATCCATCAAGGTTGAGTTATTTAAGCAGTATGAATGAGTTAGCGGATCCTTATTTCTATAAAGGTTTCGAAATCGACATTATTATCGGAACAGACGGTTTGTTTGAATTGCTTTCTGAAGAAAAGATAATTAATTCAAATCAGCTAGTAATGCAAAAAATGTTATTATGATGGATGGTAACAATCAATTATTTAATAAAAAAAAATTTACTTCTACGCTTTTTGATATGTTTTCTCTAAACCTTCAATAACTCAACAAAGAGTGGCCGCACAGAAATATTCCTAGTATCATTTTGCAAGGTTTCTAAATTTTCTATAAAATGGCCGATTTGGATTTTGGAATGAAAAATCGAGCAAGTTCGTTTACAGTTTCAAACAGCAGCAAATTTTTTTTTTTTTTAGACATCTTTTGTTTTATTCAAAAAAGTCATAAAAACACAAAATAAAATAAAACGGTTTCCAGTATCGAAAAGAAAACAAAATTTCCTTCAACTAGAAACAAAAATTTTTTTTTGAAAGGTGTTATTTCATCAAGATACAAGCGTTCAAATTTGGGTATTTTTTCGAAGAAAATTTCTGTTCCGTTTTTTAATTGGCGCAGTGTATTTATGTGAGCTTTTCAAGTTTCTAAGACAAAATATTAATATATGCTCTAATTATCTACTGGCAGACCAAATCATATTCAGGTTTATACCACTAATGTCGCCATATTTCGGAGGACTATGGGAAGCTGCCGTAAAAAGTGTCAAATATTATCTAAAGAAGAGTTACCGACAGTCATATACATACTTACAATAGAGGAAATGAGAACGTTACCTGGCTAGATAGCAGCAATGCTGAATTCCAGGCCAGTATGTGTTTGATCGAGTGATGACATGAAATATTTAACACCAGCACATTTTCTTATTGGCCAACCGATAACTTAACTCCCTACCAAGGATCAATCCTACGTCACACCCTCCAAGCTGATCAGATGGCAAATGATACAACAAATGAACCAACACATCTGGGAGAGATGTTATCTGGAATACCTCACAACTTTAAACACCGCAACAAATGGCACAAAAAAGAAAATAATGTTACAATTTATGATATTGCACTAATTAAGAAGAACAATCTACCTCCATGAAAGTGGCCAGTGGGCAAAGTTATAAAATTGCATCCGCAGGATCAGATAAAAACATCAGAGATGTTACACTAAAAATAATCAATGGAATTATCAAGCATCCAATCCATAATTTATCCCTGCTTCCGATAAAATCTATACTAAAAATTATTGAACCACATATTTGTTCGTGGCACCGAAGCTTGGTGTAGAACAGAGAACTTGGATTAGAGGATGGAGGCTTCCGCCCTAAACCCAAGCTTTTCGACACCGCTTAACGTTTGAACTTTTTTGAGAAAGCATTTAGAATTAAATCTGGCATGATGCCCTGCTCTGAAAATTATTAAATCATATAACAACATACATGGAAAAAAATAAACTGGTCCTCAGCTAAGAAAACGGACTTTTAATTCAAGAAAATGTACTTTTTCTTGATTTAAAATCTAATTTTCTTATTTCTTTCGAGTTTTTCTTCATGTAAGAATTGTGTTTCTTGAAATGAAGAAAAGCTCGAAAGAAATAAGAAAATTGGCTCTTAAATCAAGAAAAAGTACATTTTCTTGAATTAAAAGTCCGTTTTCTTAGATGAGGACCAGTTTATTTTTTTCCGTGTAGTGGGACTTAAACAATCTTACATAAAATATCGTTCTTTTCACATTAAGATTTTAGATGAATCCAGTAATACTCGTTTAACCTAGACGGAGTGCTGCAAAATCCTGTTCTAAATCGTTTTCAGTACAACGTCTTTATAGCTATTTTCCTTAAATTCAAGATAGTAGCATTCTATACTGATGATACTGCAATACTTGTTCCTGATTTAGTTCTGTTGTGGTTGACTCGAGCAAAATAAACTAATACACAACTTTAATATTAACGTAACGATTTATTGATATTAATAATTAGCTTACAACGAGATCAGAAACAAGACCGACTTTTCTTTTTGACATAACATGCCAGTTGAATTAATAACGGGTATAACTCAAACGCAGAAGGTATATGCGATTAGTACTTGCTATACATGACAAGTTCCAAATGAAGTTTCTATTAAGATGCAGAACGTGTTTAACAAATTGACTAAATTTTACTCAAAATGAAAAATTCAAATCAATACCAATGAAACGCAGTATATACATATACTATATAATCAATAGTGCCCCGGTGGCACAGTGGTTAGCATGCTTGCTTTAAGCTCCGGTGGTTCCGGGTTCGATTCCCGGCGGGCGATGAAAAAATCACGGCTGGTTAATGTTGGATCAATGAATTAATCACTCATTATCCGTTAAAAAATTATTACGAAACTTCAAAAATGAATCGGCCAAATCCCTCTATGGGATGTAGCGCCAGCGAAAAAAAAAAATATATAATCAATACACAAGATGTTCCTGTGGGAAAAAATGTTGCAGTGTAATTGATGAAACGCTGATTTGTATGCAACCTACTGAATGTGCCATCAATATAACAGAATAATTAGAATTTTACGCCCTTTGATGTATAGAAAGTCGCAGCATTTATAAATTAATTTAAAGGCACAAACTGACCTATGCTTATGTACTTGTCCATTATTTGCTATCCGCGCGTTAACACACTTAAAGCACTATTTGTCAGAATAGATACTTAAAAATTATTTCAAATCTACCAAAATGACGCAACACTGATAACCTATACTATCAAACAAACGTTAACGTGACTGTTGATTTTCTAAATTTGTTAAATAACTCTTTGGCAAGAATAAATATTGGTGTAGAATTTCGAAGATAAATGAAGTTCCCTTAAATTGTAATTTACAGTGGTTTAAATTAAATATCAAAAGTACGATGACTGAATCTTCTTTCAATAATCGTTTAAATAACATCTACCCTTAATTTAATTTCCTTTTGGTAGTTCTGTGAGCTCGCCATATAGGCTCGAGAACATTAGGCAAACAATTGCTAACCGTTAAAAAAAATTGAAAAAAATTCAGCCCAAAGCTAAAACATGGTGCTTAAAGTTCCAGCTTAAAGTTCCATCTAAAAGATAACCTAAAACTCAGCATACAATTCGTCTAACGTTTCCGAACGTTCTCTCATATTTCCCCAAATTAAGTTCAGTCCGCCCAAAATCCCATATAAAATTCCAGGTCTCAAATACATCATAAATTCAGCCCACAGTCTGATTGTTTGATTGATTTGTACGGCACACACCGTACACCCGTTTTTCCACACAACAACACCAAAGGAGAGAGGATAGAATTGTTAGTTGTGACAGACTCGAACCGGTTACAGACACCCAAGCGATCGCTAAGTGAATACTTTTTTATAACGGCACAACACAATTTAACTACTACATATTATACATCTCTGGAATCCTAGCAAGCTGTCAGGGACTCAATTAATTACACCGGCACACAAAAAAAAAAGTTCTGAACCCTAGGTCTGACATGTAAATTCTTATGTAATTTGATGCGCTGAATACGAATCCGATGTCCGTTTTGCTCCATCAGTTTTCCACAAAACCCCAATTTTGGGTCAAAATATCCCAAGAAAATACCAAAGTCTATTTTTTGTATCGTACTGCAGATATATCGTTTTTGGAGTATTTTTACCCGCAAAAAAGGGTTCTGAAGTCCAAATTTACTTGTGACACTTCAGTAATCCAAAAAAAGCCCAACTTTAGGTGAAAATTGCCAAAAAAATTTCAAAGCAATTTACCTTTCTATTTTGGTTACTAATGGCTTTTGACTAAACCATTCAGGTCAGAAAGTCAGACAAAGAAACTCATACTAAAACTCAGGCGCACAACTTATACTGAAACTCAATCAAACTGATACTCAAATCGAGACGCAAAACTCACACTTGAACAATGACAAGCAAACTGAAATTCAAAGAGTATAAGTTACAAAGGGAAGACAAACAAGGCAAATCCGCGTCATGTGTGACTGAAACAAAGCTACTAGCAATAGGAAAGTGAAACTTAACTAAGAAAGTTTAGCTGAAACGAGTTCCCCTGACCTTGCTGCAGATTGAGTTTGCATGCTCAAGACGGAGTTACAGTTTCTTGATTTTCATCAACTTTTTGTTCATTGACCTATCACGAGCGTTCAATCCTCGGATGACCTTTGAAGTTGATTTCTACGTCTTTATCTCAGATTTGCTTCTTCATCTCTCTTGAGCATCCAACAATAGTCCGTTAACATATTAATATGCCACCTTCCTCATATCTCCTTTTCATTTCCCTTATACATCCTGGTGGAAGCGCTCCCCTTACTCTTCACTATAGTCGCCTAAATTGCCAGGAAAGTAATCAAGATGGGAATCCAAAAATGGAGCTTTAAGTTTATAAGACATCCCAATTGCCTATAATTTTCTAACAACTTTGTAACAATGTCTTTGTAATGCTCATTTCTGGTGTTTCCTAAGAAGTTTTCAGAAACTTCTTTAAAACTGAGCCAGGCAGCTTTCTCATTTATTTGCATGGTTTAAACGAAATTTTTGCCTTGAAATAGTTTTCGTTCATCAGCCCAAGTTTTATGTATAGTGGAGGTAAGAGAATTTTCGAGGGATCTAATAAAGGTTCCTGAATTACATTAGGTTTTCCTGGCTGAAGACTCTCTCTTAGCGGATGTATGTGAAGTTGACCCAAAAAGTAACCCAAAAAAATGCTATGGCAACACTTAATCTGTATTTTCATGATATTTTAGTGTCAGCCCAAAAAACTATATCTATCATGACGCTATTTGCAAAGTCAGCCCAAAAAAAGTACTATCACGATAGTTGAAACTATCGTGATAATTATATGTATGTATATTGAACGGTCAGCCCAAAAATAATTCTGACCCAAACCAAAGAAATTAATTTAAAATAATTCCAAAACTATAACTTAAAATTAAAAAATTTGCATAAACATGTTTAATTTTATATAATGCAATTATTTAATAATATATATTTAATTATGCATTACCAAAATCGAATAAATACAATTTTTTAATCTCAAAACTATGGGGTTGGTCATCACTCTAAATATGAAAGCGGACTAGCTGCTATTAGCGAGTTGGTCATCATTCTAAGTATGATTTTCAATTAGGTCTCATCTACAATATCTACATTATATCTTAATCATTACAAGGTCTTAGCCGGATGTGATGGGGACCTCTCATAGCCATAATGGCCCATACAACCATTTCAAATATTAATTTATTGTTTCATACAATAAATCTCATGTAACTTAAGATTTTGGGAGTTGGTCATCATTCTAAGTATGATTTTCAATTAGGTCTGATCTCTGTCTATATCCTTGCAATGTCTCAGCCGGACGTGATGAGGACCTCATAGCCATAACGGCGATACAACTATTTCAAATATTTATTCATTTTTTCATACAAAAAATCTCTTAGAATGATGACCAACCCCTAACATTTTGAGTTACATGAGATTTTTTGTATGAAAAAATGAATAAATATTTGAAGTGGTTGTATGGCCATTATGGCTATGAGGTCCCCATCACATCCGGCTCTGAGACATTGCAATGATAAAGATAGAGAATAGATCTAATTGAAAACCACATTTAGAATTATTATATTTATGTTTGTTCCCAAATCTTGAGATTCAAAATTTTAATTTAGAAAAATCTGTAATATTTATTTGATTTTGGTAATAAATGCATAATTAATTAAATTATTTAAATAATTGCTCGTAAAGAATTAAACGTGTTAATATTTCTTTAATTTTAATCAAACTACAGTGTTGAAATTAATTTAAACTTTATTTTTATTTTGACAGCGTTGTTTTTAGGCTGATATTAAAGAATATAACTATTTAATAGTTTTTTTAGCTGTCAGAACTTTTTTTTGTTTTCTTTGGTACAAAACATTTTTTGGATAACATTTGAAATACAATTATTACGGAAATTTATAAAATTCGATATAGTACATAGCAGCTTAGCTTTCTCGTGTAATTTTGTATTGTGAATATTATTGGAAAGTAAAAAAGAAAATGAAAATTTTTATATAACAAATTTCTATCGCGACATTAAATTTTGTAACTTACTGATTGCTATATAAATATTAAAGTATCCTTTATATATAAGGTATAGCCAGCGTTAAAAATTTTATTTTTTGGGATACAAATTTGGGCCAACTTCACAAAGGTTCTTAGCGGTCCCTGTTTTTTAACGTAATGGTTTTCTCGTTCTCTACTATTTCAGAGACATTTAAAACAAGGGTACTTCACAAAACCAGGCTAGTGCCCTAGCCAGAGACTGAAACCGAAATGTTTTTCGTTCCGATTTTCGGTTACGTTCCTAATTTTTAAATTTCGGTTCCGTTCAGTTCCGATTTGGCCATTAAATATCGGTTCGGCTCCGGTTCAGCTCCAAAACCGTTTGAAGAATTGTTTGTTAATAAAACTTCAAAATATCGGCGTTTGTTGTTTCCCGAGATGGAATAAAAGAATTTATTATTTTGTGAAATCAAATTATTGGTTTTTTGTTGAAATTCATAGTCCTCAGCGGCATTTACATTTAAGTTTAGCAAGGATAGCAAAAACTTCAACCAGAACGAAAATTAATTTTGATTCCAGTTTCGGTTCAGGTTCAATTTTTTATTTTTTTTCGGTTCGGTTCCGGTTTTCGGTTCATTGAAAATAGCGGTTAATTACGGTTTTCGGTTCAGTTTCAGTTCCAGTCTCTGGCCCTAACATTTTTGTTATAATTTTAAAATCCCCAGAAACTTGCCAATTATGCTCCGAGTACTTGATTATTTGCAAAATATATTTCAGATCTCCTTAATTTTCTCCCATGGAGATTGAATGAACTATTGGGACATTGGCATATTTATGTCCATTGTGCAGTAGTACTGCTTTTAGGCTGAGTTTTGTGGAGTCAATGACTAGTCTCCACTCGTTAGGTTTGTAAATATTAGGTTTTAAATGATTCATCAGTTCTGGTATATTTGTGCAATACACCAACGAAGTTTTTTTAACTTTGGTAAAGTGCGTACGAAATTCATTTTCTCTTTCTCGATAAATTGAAGATTTTGTTCCAGGGATTACCAAGTTTCGACTTTTCATTTCTCTAGCTAAGTCTTCAGATACATGTTTTGATTTGCTAATCAAATTATTGTTATGTTCTCTTCTTTAAGTACAATATATTCCTCTTGCTGTAAAATTCTTCTCCGCTGGATGCTTCACTCTCACCTACGTTATCCTTTGAAACTTCTATTACTTCATTGTTTGAAAAACTTGAGTTAAAGTAATTGGACTTTACAGGTTTCGTCATGGTACCTGCGTACCCTATATTTTACTTTACTCTTTAAATTAAAAGCTTTCACTTTGGAATTATAAAAGTAACATTCATCTTTCGATAGAGTGTTTTTTCCATATTTCGGGCGTTGTATATTTTAAATTTGAGTTATTCTTAGTGTTCTTCCACCGCTTTAGCATAGTTGAACATGCATTGCATATAATATTTGGAGTTCACATATTTTCCTCAAGGATCTCCCTATACCGAAACATTCGTGGTATATATTTTTAGTCAAGTCAGATATAGTCTTCCGATATTTAGCTATTCAAATTTATCACAAATGTAACAAAGCACATTCGGGTCCCGATCACACTGATGTCTTCTTGAAATCGTATACTCCTCAAAGGCTAAGTTACCTACTCTTGAGGAGTTACTCACCCGGACCAGCTGACGATACTGGGATATCCCTCCCCTGCATCGTAACATTTTTATTTGAGGTTGTCATGACGGCATGAAATCCGTAACCCAGCGACTTAGTCGGATAGTGGGACAATAGGTAGGGAGGCGATTGGGCAAGACAGTCTGCTGAATACGGCTGGCGCCCCCAATCAATATTAGTGACATAATATGGAACTAAAATGGTGCCCGTTATAATACTGCTGAATTAGTGGTTTGGAACTCAGCTAATGATCGTCATTGCCCTCCTTTGCCCACCGTCATAACGTGGTGGTGTCTTGGGTGCAGCCACACATTAATTTGCTGTTGACACGTGTTTTTTGGGGATAATGAAGAATCATAAGTAAATTTGAACTAGGAAATCATTGAACTAGTAAATTATGGTTTTGTGGAAAACTGGTGGATGATAGAGCAAAACGGACATCGGATTCGTATTCAGCGCATTAAAATGCATAAGAATTGACATATCGGTGGTTGCGGGGGAGGGCGAGATTTTTTTTCCATCATCATGTTCCCATGATGTCACCCAAATGTGTATACTTACCATAGCATATTTTGGTTAATGTTATTGTTGAAGTTGAGGCTTCTCTTCTTTCCTACCTACTCGCCCTCACCCCAAGCATAAATTCAGCCCACAGTCTTAAATTCCATCTAAAATGCTGAGTTAGAAATAAAAATTAGCATAAATTTCAGTTAAAGCGCTAAAATTCAGCCTAAAATTCAATAAAAATTTCAGCAGACCAAAATATAGCCTTGAATTTAGAATAAAATTCAACTTTAAATTCCATCTAAAATGCATGCCAAAATTCAACATAAAATTCATTCTAAATTCCGGCCAAAAATTTCGCCAGAAATGTTGCCTAAAATTTTGCTTGCATAAATTAAGTTCATAATTCAGTCAATCCAATTTTGTCGGACACATCACTCACTTAGAGGTTAGAGGTAACAAGGTATAAATAACTTACCAGCTTGAACAAACCTATGGTAACCTATGATACCCTTGATCACCTATAACAGCTTAATTTGAAATCCTCATTTGAGGCATTTGTATTCATAACTGAATCTCGTTTGGATGTTGAATCTTGAATTGCTTCGCTCGTTCGTATTAAGTTTGGATATTTATTCATTAAGATTGGCAAGCAGTGCCACTATAATGTATTTTTGATTAAATGGAAAAAATATTTGAAGGATCAATGTTTAGTTTTACGCATATACTGTATGTAACAAATGATCGCTATGCTATTTTCGGAAGCATGTTGAACGAAACCAAGAAGAAAATCACAAGCGAATAGAATTACTGCATTAGAATACTCATAAAACTGATTTATGTGAAATAAATTTAGAAAATGTTAGAAAACTGGAGGCAAATAAATTTGGACATGATTTCAAAGATTCTAAGTTTTATTTACAAAATCCATAGTAACGAACTCGATGAATAGCTCAGAAATTTAAACAATTTTTAAAGCATATTACTTTATGAAAACCCTTTTTACAATCTCTGCACAAACACCAAAATTTTAAATTTGACCACTAAACCTTTAATCCTTTATATGAGTATTTTATATGTTTTGACCTACTTACACGTAAGCTGCTAGTACCAGCACTAGATTGCTATATATTCAACTCATTTTATGTTTTTCTTTTTGCAATGTTATCTAAAATAATTTACTACTCTACATCACCGAGATTCCTTGTTTTTTTTTTTTTTTTTGTTTAGTTCTGTTTATAAACGACCCCACAAAAATATACAATACCCCAAACCATTGTCACAAACGTATATACGAACAAACATAAAACAAATTCCTTCAGATATATCGCACTCAGCACATCAAAATTTCCTCCAGCCAGGTAATATAAATTTTAAATACACGAACATGTAGATAATCTAATTCCTTTGTTATCACCCGTTTAATAAAATAAAATAATATTAAAAAAAAAAGTTTGTGTTGTTGCTGCTTTTCTTTCTTCAAGATGTGGAGTAAGAAAGTTTTTTTTTTATTACCAAGTTTTCTCTAATTGAAATACGAAAAACTTTTCTTATTTTCATCTTTAAATTAAGTTCCTTTTTATTTTTGGGTTTTTGTATATGTGTACGTTTGTATGTATGTATACGAACGGTATCTCTTATATGTTAAAAAACGACCTATCATGATATTATTTGGTGCTATTTAATTTAAATATTTATAATAGTATTTTTTTACTACTGCCTATGCTACTATTCAAGCTCGTACCGAAACGAACAAGAATGAAAAGCATAAGCAGCATAAAAAAAAATAAAAAGGTTATTATGCGAAGGTTGTGTAGTATATACTATATAGTATACGGGGTACTAAAAATGATAGAAAAGATTTTTTTTTTTGTTAAGTAATTGTAAGATTACCTTGTCTACTGTAACATTTATGAGATATTCAAGAAAATTTTATGTTGTATGATGTATTTGTCAGATTCTCTAGTTGATCATAAAATTTCATTCGGTTGTTATTTTTTTTTTTTTTTTTGCTTCATTTTTATTGATATTTAGATTTCTCAGCTTCAAATGATTCCCGTTTTACACATACACAGAATCGAATAAAAAAAAATCGAATGAAGCGTAAGAATATAATAAGAAAATGTATTATCAATAAGGGATTTAAGTGATATAAATTTTCATTACATTTCACGCACGTCTAAATCAGGCCATCGATTATTTTTATCATGTATGTATCTAGCTTAAAACGACCAAAGTTTGGATGGTTAGCTTTTAGTAGAAATCTGTGTTGCGGGCTTGTCTACAAAAATGCACCCGCTTGTAGAAAAACTAAATTAGTTTATTGATTTATGGAATATACGGTAAAAGGAAAATGCTTGACGAAAAGAAATTCGAAGCTGAATTGTACAACAATCGATGTTCGATGTTTTTGTATTTCGAACGAGTACATGGTAACGTTTTATTTCATACATGTTTGGCATTAATTCGATTTTTTTATTTCAATTTAAAGAAAATCAATACAAATGATTAAAAATGATCGTTGTATCCTAATTTATGCCTTGACACAATAGGTTAGGTTAGGCTAGGTTAGGTTTGGGTGGCGGTCTACTAGGACCAGGCATAGCCACAAAAAGGTCCGAAGCCATACCACAATTTAAAAATTTTCCTCCAATAGGTCGTTGAAAAGGAGTGCCCCTAGAAAATTCAGTCTGTTTCGTGCCAGACGAGGACAGGTGCAAAGAAGATGAAGTACTGTCTCTTCCTCCTCTTCGTCCTCGCAACTACGCCAGTAGTCATGTGAGAAGAAACCAAGTCTACTCGCATTCCTGCCTTTGAGACAGTGCCCCGTAATCACTCCAACAACCACACTGATCTAACTCCGCTGAAGTCAGATCAGCTGTTTGGCTCTCGCCGAGTTTAAATTTGGCCAGACCTGCCAAGTTATTACGCATGAGGTACTATTTGACCATCTGTCATTCGTCAACTTACTAGCTTCCTCCTGGAGCAGCAGTTTACATACCGCAAGAGACATTTCAACATCCTTTGTGCTATTTGAGATGTGGTCCGTTGTACCACGTCGAGCTAATCGGCTTTTATATTCCGCGTACTAACGAAATGTCCTGGCACTCATATGATATGGATGTTGAACTGATCTGTCATCTCGTTAAGAGATGAGAAACAGTTCTGGACTGCTTTCGACGTGAGAAGGTGTGATTGAAGCGATTTAATGGCATCCAGACTGTCCGTATAGTCAGGAAGACAAAAGGAGAGGTTTAACATGAGTTCCTCACAGAACACCCCAACCCCTACTCTTCCATCCTGTTTTGAACCATCAGTGAAGAAGTTTAAAACTTCTGGTTCCAAAATTGCTTCCATCATCCAGTCCTCTCTGGATGGGATAATAGTCCGGAACTTTCTATCAAAAGATAGTGACGGGACAGTATAGTCGGAGGTCTTGGGAAGCCCTTCGTTACAAAGTATAGATGAGTGCCCTGTTTTATTGCAGGTTCATATTAACGTGGATTTCAGTCGTATGGCAGTGCAAGCTGCCCACTGTTTTCCCAAGATATCTAGAGGAGTCAGAAATAGCAGCTTCTACAGTGCCTGAGTGGATGTGCTCCTCAGTGCACCACTAATCCACAGAGAGATTGTTCTCTGAAATTTTGTCAATAACTTTAGGTTGACAGTTTTGTCCAGAGCAGGCCACCAGACTTTTACCCCATGCAGAAGAATGGGTCCTGCTACTGCTGTGTATAGCCAAAAGACCATGTGGGCTCCAGGCCCCAATCTTTCCCAATGGCATTTTTGCAAAAGTATAGTGCTACCGTAGATTTCTTTGCTCTTTCCATAATATTAGGTTTCAAATTTAATTTACTGTCCAAGACGAGACCCAAAAACTTTGCTTCATCTATAAAAGCCAAGTTAAAACCATTTTAAGTGGGAGGATCGACATGAGGAATTTTATATTTCCTGGAGAAGAGAACCAATTCGGCTTTGTGTGGGTTCACATTCAACCCACAACCATTGGCCCATAATGAAAGAATGCCCAGAGCATTTTGAATAAGCTCACTAAATGTGCCGGGATATTTTCCACGGATACCAATAGCGACGTCATCCACATAAGCAACCACCTTGAATCCACTATCCTCTAGTCTCAGCAACACATCATTTATGACCAAGTTCCAAAGCAGGGGGGACAGTACGCCACCCTGCGGCGTGCCTCTGCTTGCAAATCTTCTGGCGGAGGATTTCCCCAGACTGGCATTTATGATCCTGCCTCTTAGCATTTGATCTATCCAGTCCTTCAGAGATTCATCCACTCCTAGATTCGAAAGTGCCCGAGTTATAGCCCCTGTAAGCACGTTGTTAAAGCCTTCCTCAATGTCCAAACAGGTGGCCATCGCGTAGTCTCCATATTCGAAAGATTTTTCAATAAAATATGTAAGAGAATGAAGAGCAGTTTCTACAGATCTCCCCTTGCAATAGGCATGTTGAGATTTAGACAGCTTTGCCGGCACAATCATGCCTCTAATATGAGCTTCTATTTGCCTTTCCAGTATTTTGAAAAGGAAAGAAGACAAGCTGATCGGTCTAAGGTTTTTGGGACTGCATTGTGAGCGTTTTCCCGCCTTAGGTATGAAGACAACCTTCACTTCCGTCCATTTACTGGGAATGTGATATAGTTCTAGGCTGCCTCTAAAAATTACCTCTAACCATGAAATGGTTAGATCCGTAGTTTTTTGTATATCCGCAGGGATAATACCATCAGGTCTTGGCGACTTTTATGGTTTAAAGCTGCTTATCGCCCACAGAATCTGTCTTCTTCTAATAATTTGGCCTACGAGGCTACTTGCCCTATTTCCTGCTGATATAGTAGGTGCAGATTCGGAACAACCAGGAAAGTGAGTCCCAATAGTAGTTCCAGCGATTCTATACTATTTGTGGTACCCATGCTCCATCCGGCCTTTGAAGAAAGCTTGGGATGGAAGGGCTAGTAAATAGCACTTTCTCAGCCTGGACATCTCTGAAGACTCCTAAATTTGCCACAGTATAGTATCCAAGATCTGTTCTTTGCACTTCTTAGCTGATATTTGTAAATTTTGAGGACTTCCTTGTAGGAGTCCCAGTCTACAGCGGCTTTTGTTTTCCTTGCTGGTTTAAAGAGTCTTTTGCGTCGTTGACGTATTTGTTGAATCTCCTTTGATCACCAAGGTGGCCGAGATTTAGGCCTACTAAGAGGACGAGAGCTCAGGGCCGCTTCGTTAAAAGTGCTGGATTAATCCGTCGAGTTCTACCGTAGTTTTTGGAGGTTTAGGCACCGGCACTGGTAGTGAATTACCCAGATAATATTTCTGAAGATATCCCAGTCGGTTTTCCTCCTGTTCCTGTAGAAAGGGCTGTTCGGAAAGACCAAGTCCATTTCAAATTGAAGATAACAGTGATCAGAAAAGGAGTGGTCTTCCGAAATTTTCCAGTTTAATATACTAGTCGTCAAAAAGTTTGAGACAAGTGTAATATCTAATACCTCCTGTCTATTTCTAATTATAAAAGTCGGCTTATTGCCTATGTTACCTATATGAAGGTTAGTACTTAGAATGTAATCAAGGAGTAACTCACCTCGTTCATTTGTGTCCGTACTTCCCCAGATTGTCCAACCTTGCGCTTTTGAGCCTCCAAAATTGCCTCACCTAGAATGACTGGTGGAATGTTCACTTCATCGTAAGCTAGGTAGGCTGATTTTAGCCAGAGGTTTCGTTTATTGACCTCAATGCTGACCGCTGCCACATTTTCATTGCTGAAATTTGATAGCAGAAAACAATTTATATTATTTTTAACGAGAATGCACGACCGAACCCTACCTTCTTTTTTCGTTTGCATTAATCTATAACAGGGTGTCTTGAGTCCAAGTACCCGGTCACCAGCGACCCAAGGTTCTTGGATCAAGACAATATCCGTCCCTTCCTTTCCAATTTTTAAAAGGAGACCAGCTGATGCTGCCT
The DNA here is from genome assembly GCA_963556165.1 of Tipula helvola. Taxonomy (NCBI): domain Eukaryota; kingdom Metazoa; phylum Arthropoda; class Insecta; order Diptera; family Tipulidae; genus Tipula; species Tipula helvola. The sequence goes on from CAUVYM010000059.1 coordinate 17,402, forward strand.
TTGAGTGGTGTAGGTTGATCTGTAAGAATGTCGCCATTCTTAGACGTCCCTCTGTACCACTGTATCATCAGAGTCCTCCGCTGATGATGTGAAGTCCTCTGAGATCCTCCTTAATGACTCCAAGGACATTGTCATCTCCGTATCAGTGAAGATAGTTTCCGCCTGACTGTTCCCCTCTTCAGGGCGCCCAGATGAGTTTTCAGCAGCTTCCTCAGACTTCGGAGCCTCCGGCTTGTCCGCATCCTTCTTGTAGATTTTGAGTGTGACTGCACTGAAACCATAGTTTACGATACCATTGGTTTTTTCCAGCGCAGTCAGTGACTATCTGTTTAAAATTATGACGGCTGACCTGTAGTCGGCCCGTGGCTCCGTGAGCTACGCAACTTTCCAGTTATCCGTTGGCAAATCTGAGTTACCAACCTGCAGCAACTGGAATATCACCTTTGGATCGCTAGGTTCCGAAGGGATCCACAACTGGCTCTCGGCCTACAGGGATCTCTTCCCTAGCTTTAACAGCAAGGCTGGTTCCGGGCCATACCTCGCCAAGCCTTTCCACTGCCAGTTTCACCTGGTTCCTGTGCCAACCCGCATCCCGACAAGTCGGAGCAGGTCCTGGGGTTTTCTGCCAGGATATTCAGGTAGGTGGTAGTTAAGGCCCTTTCCACCTTTCTCCAATTGGCGGGCGTAATACGGCCATCCTCTTGGAACTGGTCAACAACTGTCACAACCAGCTGATCCTTGAGTACCTTGTTAAAAGGCCTCATTTCGGTAGCGTTGAGCTTCGTTCTTTTTGCGATCTTAGGACTTTCCTCCTGAGATCTGTTTCTTTTGACATTTAAGCCAGCCTTTAAGGACCTTCCGACTTTTGTTCGGTGGATTTTTTTCGCCCACGCAAGCGTGGCTTTGCTTGCTCCGACCTGTCTTCTGGCGAGATGTTATTTATCTTATCCAGGGCTTATTTATCTTATTTTCCTGAATTTTTAAAATGCTTCATAGTATTTCCAATTTACAAAAGCGGCTCAAACTTAGAAATTAATAATTACAGACCAATCTCCATTCCAAACTCGTTGACTAAAATATGTGAGAATGTAATAAATTCAAGACTAGCTAGAGCAGTTTCTCGAAGCTAATAACATAATATCACCAAATCAGTTTGGGTTCACAAGAAATGCTAACACAACTGCTGCTTGTTTGCACCTTACAAATCAGTTAAGTTTGGTAATTGATAAAAAAAATTGTGTATCTGTACTTTTCTTGGACTTGAGTAAAGCGTTTGATGCCATATGAGTCTTAAAAAAATATTGTTGATAAAATTAAAGAAAAAAAGGCATATCTTGTATGTGAATGCAGCGAATTGTTGTTGTTGAAATGAGGCTTGATTCGCCCAAGTAAAATTTATCCCTTGTAAACTATTGGAATCAGCGGCTGGATAATGGTGGAGCTGAAAATAAAACTCGCAATCCAAAATGAATACAATGTTGGTTTATTCTTTAGTTTCCAAAAAATTCTTTTAATTTGTTTTAAAGCGATGTTCCTTGATCAAACGCCAAAATAAGAAGAGAATGATTTTAATTTTCTTCTAATTTAGAAGAAAGCTAAACTCATTAGATTTTAGATGGTATTTGAACGACTTCACCGCTGCCTCCCATAAACTACCAAAATGTGGAGCATGTGGTGGATTGAAATTAAATAATATACTCTTCTGCAATAGAAAATCAGAAATTAATGGATTGTTTATTTGATTTATGATTTCATGTTTCAGTTGTTGCAATTCTGTGTTAGCGCCAATAAAATTGGATCCATTGTCGCAATAAATTTCTTTAGGAGTTCTTCGTCGTATGCGATGAACCGTTTCAAAACCGCCACATACACCTTTTCTGAAGGCGAATTGTTCCGTTTACTTGTCTTAATGTAAAATGGCCCAGCATAAAATGCGGCTTTGGGTGCACCGTACTGCTGGTAAATCGGCCATTTTCTGGTCATTTCTAGTAAATCTGTGGCAGGTACCTATGATGCAGGATTTTATACAGTGTTTTATCATGTATCGTGCGCCTATCATCCATAGTATTTGGTCCGAACTATGCTCAACGTCAATGAACTACCAGCATGCATGTGCTTCACATGAATATCATGGATTATTTTTTCACAAATGATATGGTTTTTGGGTAAAATGCTGCATTCCATATTATACCCAACGTTTTAATATTGGTGTGAAGTTTATGACAAATTGACAAAAAACCTTACAACAGCAAAAAAAAAGTGTAAATGCAAGTATTACACTTTTAGCACAATCTACTAAGAAGATGCTATCGAATATTTTGTCATTTTTTGACAAAATTGTGTAGCTTACCTACCCATATTAATTAAAAAAAAAATTAATTTTATATTCACAAATTCTGGAAACTAAATAACTGTGGTGAGTTGTGTTAAAGCTCGAACATTATATTAAATTGTTACACAGAAAACTGTTTTTAGTATATAATTAAAATTAATTTTTTTTGTTAAATTTTATAAAGCATTGAAATTTAAAACTAAATATTTAAGCCGATTACAAAAGTAAATTAAAACATTTATTAACCAATGACAGACCATCGTATAGATTGTTCCCTAGATCTGAGTATGCCACCACATTGGTAGGTAATTAATGCATAATAGAAAGTGATCGTCATATTAACGCGACCCTCAATAAACCGGTGGTCGATTTTAAAATAAGACATACACTAAAATTTGTGTAGTGTATTTTTAAAGGCCAATGTGACGGCCAATGACAGAGCATCGTAGAGATGGCTCCCAAACTCTGAGTAGGCCATCGTGTTGTCTATACTTTACTTGATTATTTGTGCTAATCGAAATATTGGCGCGACCCGTCAGACGGTGATTTCTCGATTTTACAAAATTTTACTACCAAAAAAAAGTGTAGGCAGTTGTTTGACGGCCAATGACAGGGTATCGTTTTATAATAAGTAATTCGCGTTTATATAATTTTACATTACAAACAATTAGCGCATAATTATCAATATTTGTCAAGGCCATTTAAAGTTGTAAAATCTTAAAACAAGCATATTCATCAACATAACATTTTTCCATAATTACCGCGATTCTTTAAAATGGTATTTTCGCGTTAAAAATGTTATGTTCCGCGATGATATGTTTCCGCTTAGCTTGTAAGTTTTTCCAGATATATAATGGAAATTCTTACAGGTAAGTGAGATTACATAGATAGTGTTTTAAGTTAATGGTTTAGCGTATAGTGTTCAAAGAAACTTGGTGATATTAAGTTTAAGTTAAGATCTATCAACATTAAATAACAATAATAAAATGAAAATAATCGTGTTGTCTGTAGTTAACTTGTTTAATTTCTCATCGATATAAATTAATGTCACCGACTCACCGGGTTAATTCGTTTTCGGAGCTCAGTTCCATGATTGATTCTGCTAGGTCATCATGAATTTCTCATAATCCGTTTTTCCTTTTGACATACCCAATATAATGTCCTACACCTCCACGAGTTTGTGTTTGATGGTAGTGTACAATACCAATAAGTATTAGTTTATTAGACCCAAAAACTAATTCCGATTGAATTTCGTTAATTTTAATATTATATCTATAGTATTTGCGTTAATTGGTTGAACATCGACTCGACTATTGCTAATCCAGTGCTTGTTTGAAGTTGCAGCTCTTCCGGGTTTTCAATCTCAGATTTACATTTTCTGCAATGTGATGCGTAAAATTTAACAGACAATTGTAAACTTTTAAGATCATTTTCTTTAAAATTTACATAATCAATAGGAATGTAATAATTGTCCTTTTTATTCGATATTAAACAATGTGGACACTTATAATCTAATTGAATCGTTCGGTTAAAAAATATTCGATATATGTATTTGGATACATTGCAAACACAGTTAAGTTGAATGTTGCTCGTCGTGTGTGTTACGTTAAAACATTTTAAAATTAAGTCTGTTCGCTTAATATATGTTGAATGATCGGCCCCGCATCTTAAAAACAGTTTGATAAATCTGAAATAGTCAGAGTCATTTTCATTTAATTTGGTATTCAAATGCTCATAATCTCTAAATACATTAAATATGATTTGCGACAAAGAATCAAAGCCACAAGTAGAGAAGATATTAATTGTATCATTGCTTTTATTTTGGTAGGAAAACCCATTCGATAAAAGTAATTTGTTGGTTGACAGTTCTACACATGCCAAAACTTCTTTCGATTTTTTGATTATTGGGGGGTTTTTACAATACCTTTGTACGACACGTTTACCGATGTGTTTTGGTGAATTATACAACCGTATTTGTTTATGTATTTTCTGAGTTTCTAGGGTCTTCCGGATTATCTTCAGATTCGGAGGTTTTTAAAAATGCTCTCTTTTGGGACTTTGGCGTAGCTTTAAGAGCATCAGAAACAGCTATCGAATTTACAAGAAGGGCAGTCTTCCTTGAAGGGCAGGTATAAATTTGGCCGTCAAACAACTGCCTAAACTTTCTTTTGGTAGTAAAATTTTGTAAAATCGAGAAATCACTGTCTGACGGGTCGCGCCAATATTTCGATTAGCACAAATAATCAAGTAAAGTATAGACAACACGATGGCCTACTCAGAGTTCGGGAGCCATCTCTACGATGCTCTGTCATTGGCCGTCACATTGGCCTTTAAAAATACACTACACAAATTTTAGTGTATGTCTTATTTTAAAATCGACCACCGGTTTATTGAGGGTCGCGTTAATATGACGATCACTTTCTATTATGCATTAATTACCTACCAATGTGGTGGCATACTCAGATCTAGAGAACAATCTATACGATGGTCTGTCATTGGTTAATAAATGTTTTAATTTACTTTTGTAATCGGCTTAAATATTTAGTTTTAAATTTCAATGCTTTATAAAATTTAACAAAAAAAATTAATTTTAATTATATACTAAAAACAGTTTTCTGTGTAACAATTTAATATAATGTTTGAGCTTTAACACAACTCACCACAGTTATTTAGTTTCCAGAATTTGTGAATATAAAATTAATTTTTTTTCAATTAATATGTGTAAGCTACACAAGTTTGGCAAAAATGACAAAATATGTGATATCATCTTCTTAGTAGATTGGGCTAAACGTGTAATACTTGATTTTACATTTTTTTTGCTGTTGTAAGGTTTTTTGTCAATTTGTCTTCAATTAATTTTGGAATATTTTGAATATCGCGGGCTGGAAATGAGTTCAAAAATTCGTTTGCGTTGGATTTTCATTCATGGCTTCCTCAACGCTTTCACATCCTGTCAGCATATCATCAATGTAGAATTCGTTGTTGATTATGTGTGTCGCCTTGGGGTATAATGACTGGTAATTCTCTGTGGACTTTTTAGTGATTTTCCGATACAGCGATACAGCGAATTGTCGATAAATTTTTTCAATATCGGCAACTATGGCAATTGAATGTTTTCGAAATTTAAGTAAAATTATTGAAAGGTTTGTTTGAATGTTTGGACCGATTTGGAGAATATCATTCAAAGACACCTGCAAAGTGGTTTTGCACGAGGCGTCGAAATCCACTCTCAACTTTGTGGTACTGCTGCTGGCCTTGATAACAGCATGATATGGTAGAAAGTACTTCTCATCATTCTCCTTCGGAACCTCATTCCATGGTATATGCGTCATATGTCCAAAAACTTCCTATCCATTGCTCACAATCGATGGTGTGCTGCATCAAAAGATTTACCTAGGGATGATCTTGGGTTCTTGAACGGTAGCTTCACAACAAATTGGCCATCGCCATGTATAGCGTTATGCTAATTATTTTCATATATTTCTGCACAACGATTCTTTGAGAATCATTGCAGATTTTGCTAAAAGTGTAAAAATGCGCATGTAATACAGAAAAATTGTAAAATATAGAAAAATAAAGAAAAAAAATCGCATTTTCCAAGATTTCCCACGGGAAACTTGAATTAAATTTTTTTCTGCGATAGCCATTGACAAGTCACATCAAGAAAATACATCTCCAGACATAACACTCTACAGGCTGATTTTATACAAATTTTCTAATGTTTTTTGGAAAATCGAATTTTTCGAGATTTCCCGCGGGAAACTTGTACTGAATTTTTTTCCTGCGATCGTTATTGACAAATCTAATAAAAAAAATTCAACTTCAGATATCTAGAGGTTCATTTTATTCCAATTTTGTGAATTCTTCTGCGGTAAGTTTTCCATGTAAGATGGATTAATTTACAAAATTCTTTATTACAATCCTATCTAGTATCCTATATTCTTTCGGCTGATAACCACAAAACTTTTTATTTTCGGCTGGAATGTTAATAACGTAATCTGCATTATCGACTTTTTACTTTCGGCTAACTTTAACAGGGAATATTTTTGCGCTTTTATTTTGTATTGAAAAAACTGAACGCCTCTAATCCTAACATTACTCCTTTTTTAGTAAGGCCTCACTTCGCCATTGTTTCTGATTGTGTGGCTACCACGCACAAGAAAATAAAAAATTATAATGTTTAGTGATCTGTTTGTTTAAATTTTGTTATGAATAATTATTTGTGCATCAAGAATGAAAATGGCGCTTTATCAGCATCGTTTCAAGCGAAACAAAGTACTTGACACATGTTATGCAGTTCATTTTTTCTACAGGTAACTACTTAATAAACAAATCATAAAGGTGTTTTTGAATATGGACACACTTGTTAGGCATGGGAAACAAAGAAAAAGGTCCCTTTCCACGCATTTTGTAAGAAAAGGAAACTTGCGTAGAGCCAAGATTCGTCAATAATTTAGAGGCTCCAGGAAACGAAACCTTGCCTAAGGTCCAGTTTTTCCTTAATCCGCTAATGTTCACAGATGTAAATCATAGTTTATATTCTCAGATTCCTTAGCATCCACCCTTAATTCTGATAAGTTTTCAATTTCTCGAACTAAACAAACATTATTAAAATTAACATTTGAATTTAATTTACAATTCTGCAAGGTTTGACATCAATGAAATGATTTTTTTAAACGTCGTCGAAGCACTCGAATGTCAACAAAGGATCAGGGTTTTCATTACAAGGATTATTAGTTTGTGGCTCTCGACCGATAGAAATATCGGCCGAGTCATTTAAATCATTTTGACATATTTGATCGATCGAGGAACTTCATTTCAACATAAATTTCACAAATTGGATGCGACCGATACGGTCGATGGTACAGAAAGTTTTTATGCTTCTATAGTTTATGGTACAAAACTTTATTTTAAATGACTTTCATTTTGGATGGCCAAAATTGAATTTCTAAAAAAATTAACCACTCAAAAGATCTGCAACGGCCTATATCTGCAAATTCGTGAACAGATCGATGAAATTCTGAAAGGCGTTCTTATTTTTATATGTTTGTTCAAAGCTGCCACTTAAACAAATTTGATTACTACAAATCCAAATCATTATTTAGTTAAAACTCATCGCAACTCATGCATCAGCCAGATACATTTTTTTTATCCTTGTCATTCCTATTGTGGTGTTTGATATTTTATTTGGCTACGAGCGAAACCTCAAACTCTACATGACATATTTTTCTACGCTAGTTTGCAAAAAGATCCTACGGAACAAAAACAAATTTCATTCATCATTTTAAATAATTTAAAGGCTCTTTTCCGTCTTCTGTAAAAAAACCAAAATTATTTATTATTTGTATTGTTTTTATCTAAAAAGATAAAAATTCTGTCTCGAAGACATGTACAATACAAGAATATTATTATTCAAAACCTTAATTTACTTTTTTCTGTATACTGTTTTGGTTGACTTAATTCTTTGGTTTGTTTAAATATTGTTTTATATATTTTGTGAACGATACTACGCTCTCAATGTACATTTGAATATATTATAATGGGGCGGATGGGCAAAAAACAAAAAAAAAACAAAAAAAATTAAACACAAAAGTTGCCGGACCCTCGTCAAACAATTATCCATGAAAATGAAAATGGTTTAAGTATAAAATACACAAACAAATTAAAATTTTAGATTTTCCTTTTGTATTTTGAGATGGTTTTGGTTCAGCATTTTCGAATACGCAAGTGAATTGGGTGGTTTGAGTAGATAGACTCGGAAAATTTTGCACACGAAACAATAAAGCTCTTAACTCAATAAGTTCATCTTTTAAAATAATACATCATCAAAATAAAAAAAACAAAAAAATCAGCCTTTTATCTTTCACTCGGTGTATTCATTTCGACGGAATAAAAACGGAAAAAGCACAAAAAAGTGCAACTTTGAAAAGAAAACTTTTCTCGCATACAAAAAAAACTTTGATCTGATTTATTTTTTTTTTCTTAGTCGCTCATTCATTTTGTCGTGTTTAAACCAAAAACATTCTCATGTCTTGTTTGAATTTTTTTTTATGAACAAAAACACATAGTGCACAAAGTGTCTGTCTATTTATGCAAAATGATAAAAAAAAAATAAGTTTAGTTATTCAAAACTATCATTTTGTTAGCAGCAGTCTGATAATATGCATAAAGTGGGAGATAGCAACAAGTTGAATATTTGACGAGGCGAAATGAATGAATTTCCATCATTTTTCACAGTCACGAATTTGAATAAATTTTTTGTTGCAAAATTTTTTTTATTTGAGGGATTCGTGTTTCAGTTTGTTTAGTAAAGTAGATAAATTTAATCAAATTTATGTGTTATTAAGCACGGTGAAATGATATTGGTGTGCTTTATAGCAGCAACTATATAGTCCGTATATTACACATTTTTTGTGTTTTGGTTTAGCCCACAATCTTTTGAGTACATACTCGTATGTATACACTATCCAGACAATATTTTTTAGAGATATCTGATTTTTTTTTTTTTTTTTTTTTGTAGTACACAACATAGAAAATATATAAAATATTTTCGTCTCTCATTATTATTTACATAACTTTTGCATAACCATAAAAATGATATAAATTTATCATGTCTACCAAAAACATATATGTACATGCATTTGTTATACGATAAAATATTAGGCCATTTTATCGAGCAGAATGAGTATAATAAATGTTTTGACTTCATTGTCATAAAATGGATGTATGTTTACATATGTACGTAAAACGATCCTTTAATCAAAAGAACTCGATTCAATAATAATAATTAGTAGTAAACTTTTAAAACTGAACAAAATATGTTGTCCTAATTTTGTTTTGAAAAGTACGACCAGAATCGTAGTAGGTTGCGAAATGACCTATACTCGTAGACAGAATTAACGCTTATTTTACTTTCTTTTACATAAGTAAAATAAAGGATTCGCGGACTTTTGGTCTAAAACAATATTTATCTAAACCAGTTTGACTAAAGCAATTTGCCTAAAATCAATTCGTCTAAACACAATTCATCTAAAATCAATTCTTCTAGAGCGATTACACATATTCATCTAACTCAACTCGCCCAAAACAATTCAACAAAAAAATCGCAAAAAAAAGTGGATATAAAATAATTTTTCTAAATTAATTCGTCTAAAACCAATTAATAGATCCATTGAAATTTTGGAAAAAGTTTAGATTAGTTTTGAGTATAGATGGTGTGATCCCAAGTAGCAAAATGGAACTGAAGTTCCAAAAAAACTTAACTGCGGGTGTCATATAGGTGTTTTTGTAATTGGTGACATTGGAACGGTTCCATATTGATTTTAATTTTGTAAAATTGTAACGTTTCTCGATGATTTTTGAAAAACCTTACTGTTACTGTTGAGTTTTATAGAAACGGTTTCTAATTTTCCAATAAAATTTTTCACTTAGTTTGGTTCTTTTCATACAGTTCCGTAAAGGTTTTAATTCTGTATATTTATATTACCCGCAAATGGTTTTTATAATACCATATTGTAGTATAAATTCGTTTTTTTGAAATAAATTTAATTTAATTATTTTTGCAACTGGTATTAGTGAAACCATTACTCAATGGTGTTAATTTTTTGTTTTAAAAACTATATAACTTTTCTATTATAACTGTTAAATTTTTCGGAATGGTGTGGTAACAGTGTTAGTGAAAACAACGCATAATTAATTTTTACAGTGCGTTTTCTAAGTTTAAGCTCATACATTTAGGATATAAACGCATAAGCAAACATACGACAAAAATTAAATCGAGTAAAAAAGGAAATAAAAAATCAGTCTAATTTACGTTCTTCTCAATTCAGGTGATCGTGTTTTGTGTAAATAAAAAAAATGTATTTAATAAAAAATAAATTAAGTATAACAAGTGTAGAATTTATAATAAATTGGTGAGAAATAATAAAAGTGATAATATTGAGCCAATTATTTTGGCAAATATAAACTGTCATTAGCTCGTTAATCAAAAACAGAGCGACAATACGTCCCGAGTCCCGACATATTAAACGTGGCTTGTACAGTTAGATTTTAATAGTTTTAAGTTTTTCTTTTGCATTTTGTGCAATAGATACATTTTCATTTTCTCTTCAAATGCCTACGCGTCCGATATTTAAACATGTTAATTATTCCACTTATCGACGAAAGGTACGCGCAATTTTTAATCAATATATGACCCGAAATGAGACATCTATCAATGAAGAATCTTCTCCAAACACCTCGGTAAATGAGTTAGTGAATGATACTGAAAATTCCAGTGATGTACCTGTAAGTTCAAGACAACAAGTTCCTAAATTAAATTCTTTAAATAGTTGTGAAACAGGACATTTACTGAATATATCTTCTGCTGATTGCAACACATGCCTAAATAATGATTCGGTAGGGTTAGAATGGAGTAATAAAGAGGAAGATTTTGTTGATCTTAAGGCACCCACATTTTCTTTAGCAGAAAATTTACAGCAATGGGCTATTGAGTTCAGAATACCTCACTGTGCCCTTAATGATTTGCTTAAATTATTAAAGGAAAATGGCCACCAAGAGCATCCAGTTGACTCTCGAACTCTTTTAAAAACCACGACAGTTTTAGAATCAATCAGATTAGTTGACCCTGGCCATTATTGGCATTATGGAATTGAAAAAGCATTGAAATCTTTTACTGATCTGATTGGCCAAAAGAATTAAAGTTTTTTTTCAATATTGATGGTCTTCCTATAAGTGAAAGCTCAAAAAGTCAATTCTGGCCGATTTTAGGCCTAGTTCCTAATATTACCAAAACTCCATTTGTAATAGGCGTATATAAAGGACCTTCTAAACCAAAAGATTGCCACTTATATTTGCATGATTTTGTGATTGAATTAAATCGATTATTGTTGACAGGTATTCTAATTAATGAGGTTAAATATGAAATAAATCATATCGCATTTGTATGCGATGAACCAGCAAAAGCATACGTCGCGTTCATTAAAGGTCACAGCGCTTATTTTGGATGTGAGTTTTGTGAAGTTGAAGGTGATTATTGTCATAAAAACCACCGTATGGGGTATCCAACTTGTAACGGAATGATTACCATAAAGGTAATGGGTGAACTCCGTTAACAGAAATCCGAGGTTTCATCGTTGGTTGTCTCCTTAGCAGCCATTAGCCTGCCAGCTGAGTCGGTATTGGGGTGGGATTAGGAGAGAAACCTCGGTTGTGATCAGCTGCTTTGAAAGAGAGTGTCTTAGTCACTAAACAAAGAATTAATTCAAAACATACTTAAACTTTCCGTGCCGTACAGCGGAAGGTGCTCTCCATGTCAAGACCCCCATTATTTCCCCAAAAAAACTAGCTCATTTTAATATACATTTTAATTTATCACTAAATTACAAAAAAAAATATTTATTATTTAAAATCGAAAATTAAAGAAAAACAAAACTCATACCAATAAATGGTACGATGGCGAGACAAGGCCCCTGCTTATCCATTCCAACCAACACCCAAAAGAAGAAATATTATGAAATGTAAATATGAAAAAAACTTACCCCAAACACCGGCAAAGCGCTCCACTGGTGGTGGCTGATACTATGCTAAGATAAATTGTTATTAATTAGAATAGGATAAGCAAAAACACCATATCCCGTTACAATATCCGATTATCCAAAAAAAATTTAATACTTATGCAAGATAACACTAAATCTATATATACAAATTAGAATTTTAAGAATTAATTTTTAGAAAAGCAAACTAAAGGAAAAATAGCATATGTACATGTAACGAAAATGTTGTACAACTAGATCTAACAATTGCAGTATGTTAAGAACATCCTGAAAATTGCATGCTTCAATGATCACTTGGGGAACACACACACGATTGTCTCTTTTAGTTTTTTTCACTTTAATGCTCGTTACAAATAGCACAAAGCACACACTGTAATGAGCCTCGAATTAAAACACCCACGGTATAACCATCAACAGCAACCAGCTCTCACTCAACAACGGCACCAACACACGTCCGCTAGGTGACGAACGGGAATAATGCGCAATCACACGGAAAAATGTCAACGTATGCCGCTGCACATACTCAGCCACGCACGGTTAATACAAAAACCAAGGCCTGTCAAACGGGCCACACCCTAAAACGCACAGAATAAATCCAGTTATTTTACTGCAGAGGTACCATAATTACAATTCGTAATAATTACCTTTAATCAAGAAAGGTTACACAATCCTAGCACCAACTATTAATCCTATAGTGTGCCACCAACTATCAATTAAAACCACGATTACTATTTGCTAGAGCTGGTCCCGCAATTTACACTCACAAATTACGAGAAAATAGAAACTTTTTCCACAAAATGATTAACAATAAAGCCACGAACACGTAGCGATCTAAATGCGCGTTGGCACAACAATTTCTGGTTCCGAAACCTATTTTTAGACGCATCAAGAACCGCAATCGGAGCTCAATTGCAGATTTTGATTTTTTCTGGCTCAGAATATGCTGGAATCTATAGTAAGGCGATTTTTCAAAAAATCGAATTTTCTGTGAAATATCTGGAAATATTCAAGCGATCTAAATGCGCGTTGGCACAACAATTTCTGGTTCCGAAACCTATTTTTAGACGCATCAAGAACCGCAATTGGAGCACAATTGCAGATATTGAATTTTTCTGGCTCAGAATATGCTGATCTATAGTAAGGCGATTTTCCAAAAAATCGAATTTTCTGTGAAATGTCTGGAAATATTCAAGCGATCTAAATGCGCGTTGGCACAACAGTTTCTGGCTTCGAAACCTATTTTTAGACGCATCAAGAACCGCAATCGGAGCACAATTGCAGATTTTGAATTTTTCTGGCTCAGAATATGCTGATCTATAGTAAGGCGGTTTTTCAAAAAATCGAATTTTCTGTGAAATGTCTGGAAATATTCAAGCGATCTAAATGCGCGTTGGCACAACAGTTTCTGTCTTCGAAACCTATTTTTAGACGCATCAAGAACCGTAATCGGAGCACAATTGCAGATTTTGATTTTTTCTGGCTCAGAATATGCTGATCTATAGTAAGGCGATTTTTCAAAAAATCGAATTTTCTGTGAAATATCTGGAAATATTCAAGCGATCTAAATGCGCATTGGCACAACAATTTCTGGTTCCGAAATCTATTTTGAGACGCATCAAGAACCGCAATTGGAGCACAATTGCAGATTTTGAATTTTTCTGGCTCAGAATATGCTGATCTATAGTAAGGCGATTTTCCAAAAAATCAAATTTTCTGTGAAATGTCTGGAAATATTAAAGCGATCTAAATGCGCGTAGGCACAACAATTTCTGGTTCCGAAACCTATTTTTAGACGCATCAAGAACCGCAATCGGAGTACAATTGCAGATTTTGATTTTTTCTGGCTCAGAATATGCTGATCTATAGTAAGGCGATTTTCCAAAAAATCAAATTTTCTGTGAAATGTCTGGAAATATTAAAGCGATCTAAATGCGCGTTGGCACAACAATTTCTGGTTCCGAAATCTATTTTGAGACGCATCAAGAACCGCAATCGGAGCTCAATTGCAGATTTTGATTTTTTCTGGCTCAGAATATGCTGGAATCTATAGTAAGGCGATTTTTCAAAAAATCGAATTTTCTGTGAAATATCTGGAAATATTCAAGCGATCTAAATGCGCGTTGGCACAACAATTTCTGGTTCCGAAACCTATTTTTAGACGCATCAAGAACCGCAATTGGAGCACAATTGCAGATTTTGAATTTTTCTGGCTCAGAATATGCTGATCTATAGTAAGGCGATTTTCCAAAAAATCGAATTTTCTGTGAAATGTCTGGAAATATTCAAGCGATCTAAATGCGCGTTGGCACAACAGTTTCTGGCTTCGAAACCTATTTTTAGACGCATCAAGAACCGCAATCGGAGCACAATTGCAGATTTTGAATTTTTCTGGCTCAGAATATGCTGATCTATAGTAAGGCGGTTTTTCAAAAAATCGAATTTTCTGTGAAATGTCTGGAAATATTCAAGCGATCTAAATGCGCGTTGGCACAACAGTTTCTGTCTTCGAAACCTATTTTTAGACGCATCAAGAACCGTAATCGGAGCACAATTGCAGATTTTGATTTTTTCTGGCTCAGAATATGCTGATCTATAGTAAGGCGATTTTTCAAAAAATCGAATTTTCTGTGAAATATCTGGAAATATTCAAGCGATCTAAATGCGCATTGGCACAACAATTTCTGGTTCCGAAATCTATTTTGAGACGCATCAAGAACCGCAATTGGAGCACAATTGCAGATTTTGAATTTTTCTGGCTCAGAATATGCTGATCTATAGTAAGGCGATTTTCCAAAAAATCAAATTTTCTGTGAAATGTCTGGAAATATTAAAGCGATCTAAATGCGCGTAGGCACAACAATTTCTGGTTCCGAAACCTATTTTTAGACGCATCAAGAACCGCAATCGGAGTACAATTGCAGATTTTGATTTTTTCTGGCTCAGAATATGCTGATCTATAGTAAGGCGATTTTCCAAAAAATCAAATTTTCTGTGAAATGTCTGGAAATATTAAAGCGATCTAAATGCGCGTTGGCACAACAATTTCTGGTTCCGAAATCTATTTTGAGACGCATCAAGAACCGCAATCGGAGCTCAATTGCAGATTTTGATTTTTTCTGGCTCAGAATATGCTGGAATCTATAGTAAGGCGATTTTTCAAAAAATCGAATTTTCTGTGAAATGTCTGGAAATATTCAAGCGATCTAAATGCGCGTTGGCACAACAGTTTCTGGCTTCGAAACCTATTTTTAGACGCATCAAGAACCGCAATCGGAGCACAATTGCAGATTTTGAATTTTTCTGGCTCAGAATATGCTGATCTATAGTAAGGCGGTTTTTCAAAAAATCGAATTTTCTGTGAAATGTCTGGAAATATTCAAGCGATCTAAATGCGCGTTGGCACAACAGTTTCTGTCTTCGAAACCTATTTTTAGACGCATCAAGAACCGTAATCGGAGCACAATTGCAGATTTTGATTTTTTCTGGCTCAGAATATGCTGATCTATAGTAAGGCGATTTTTCAAAAAATCGAATTTTCTGTGAAATATCTGGAAATATTCAAGCGATCTAAATGCGCATTGGCACAACAATTTCTGGCTCCGAAATCTATTTTTAGACGCATCAAGAACCGCAATTGGAGCACAATTGCAGATTTTGAATTTTTCTGGCTCAGAATATGCTGATCTATAGTAAGGCGATTTTCCAAAAAATCGAATTTTCTGTGAAATGTCTGGAAATATTAAAGCGATCTAAATGCGCGTTGGCACAACAGTTTCTAGCTTCGAAACCTATTTTTAGACGCATCAAGAACCGCAATCGGAGCACAATTGCAGATTTTGAATTTTTCTGGCTCAGAATATGCTGATCTATAGTAAGGCGGTTTTTCAAAAAATCGAATTTTCTGTGAAATGTCTGGAAATATTCAAGCGATCTAAATGCGCGTTGGCACAACAGTTTCTGTCTTCGAAACCTATTTTTAGACGCATCAAGAACCGTAATCGGAGCACAATTGCAGATTTTGATTTTTTCTGGCTCAGAATATGCTGATCTATAGTAAGGCGATTTTTCAAAAAATCGAATTTTCTGTGAAATATCTGGAAATATTCAAGCGATCTAAATGCGCATTGGCACAACAATTTCTGGTTCCGAAATCTATTTTGAGACGCATCAAGAACCGCAATTGGAGCACAATTGCAGATTTTGAATTTTTCTGGCTCAGAATATGCTGATCTATAGTAAGGCGATTTTCCAATAAATCAAATTTTCTGTGAAATGTCTGGAAATATTAAAGCGATCTAAATGCGCGTAGGCACAACAATTTCTGGTTCCGAAACCTATTTTTAGACGCATCAAGAACCGCAATCGGAGTACAATTGCAGATTTTGATTTTTTCTGGCTCAGAATATGCTGATCTATAGTAAGGCGATTTTCCAAAAAATCAAATTTTCTGTGAAATGTCTGGAAATATTAAAGCGATCTAAATGCGCGTTGGCACAACAATTTCTGGTTCCGAAATCTATTTTGAGACGCATCAAGAACCGCAATCGGAGCTCAATTGCAGATTTTGATTTTTTCTGGCTCAGAATATGCTGATCTATAGTAAGGCGATTTTTCAAAAAATCGAATTTTCTGTGAAATATCTGGAAATATTCAAGCGATCTAAATGCGCGTTGGCACAACAATTTCTGGTTCCGAAACCTATTTTTAGACGCATCAAGAACCGCAATTGGAGTACAATTGCAGATTTTGAATTTTTCTGGCTCAGAATATGCTGATCTATAGTAAGGCGATTTTTCAAAAAATCGAATTTTCTGTGAAATATCTGGAAATATTCAAGCGATCTAAATGCGCGTTGGCACAACAGTTTCTGGCTCCGAATCCTATTTTTAGACGCATCAAGAACCGCAATCGGAGCACAATTGCAGATTTTGATTTTTTCTGGCTCAGAATATGCTGATCTATAGTAAGGCGATTTTTCAAAAAATCGAATTTTCTGTGAAATGTCTGGAAATATTCAAGCGATCTAAATGCGCGTTGGCACAACAATTTCTGGTCCCGAAATCTATTTTTAGACGCATCAAGAACCACAATCGAAGCACAATTGCAGATTTTGAATGTTTCTGGCTCAGAATATGCTGATCTATAGTAAGGCGATTTTCCAAAAAATCAAATTTTCTGTGAAATGTCTGGAAATATTAAAGCGATCTAAATGCGCGTTGGCACAACAATTTCTGGTTCCGAAATCTATTTTGAGACGCATCAAGAACCGCAATCGGAGCTCAATTGCAGATTTTGATTTTTTCTGGCTCAGAATATGCTGATCTATAGTAAGGCGATTTTTCAAAAAATCGAATTTTCTGTGAAATATCTGGAAATATTCAAGCGATCTAAATGCGCGTTGGCACAACAATTTCTGGTTCCGAAACCTATTTTTAGACGCATCAAGAACCGCAATTGGAGTACAATTGCAGATTTTGAATTTTTCTGGCTCAGAATATGCTGATCTATAGTAAGGCGATTTTTCAAAAAATCGAATTTTCTGTGAAATATCTGGAAATATTCAAGCGATCTAAATGCGCGTTGGCACAACAGTTTCTGGCTCCGAATCCTATTTTTAGACGCATCAAGAACCGCAATCGGAGCACAATTGCAGATTTTGATTTTTTCTGGCTCAGAATATGCTGATCTATAGTAAGGCGATTTTTCAAAAAATCGAATTTTCTGTGAAATGTCTGGAAATATTCAAGCGATCTAAATGCGCGTTGGCACAACAATTTCTGGTTCCGAAATCTATTTTTAGACGCTTCAAGAACCGCAATCGGAGCACAATTGCAGATTTTGATTTTATCTGGGTCAGAATATGCTGATCTATAATAGTAAGGCGATTTTTCAATAAATCGAATTTTCTGTGAAATATCTGGAAATATTCAAGCGATCTAAATGCGCGTTGGCACAACAGTTTCTGGCTCCGAATCCTATTTTTAGACGCATCAAGAACCGCAATCGGAGCACAATTGCAGATTTTGATTTTATCTGGCTCAGAATATGCTGATCTATAGTAATGCGATTTTCAAAAAATCGAATTTTCTGTGAAATGTCTGGAAATATTAAAGCGATCTAAATGCGCGTTGGCACAACAATTTCTGGTTCCGAAATCTATTTTTAGACGCATCAAGAACCGCAATCGGAGCACAATTGCAGATTTTGATTTTTTCTGGCTCAGAATATGCTGATCTATAGTAAGGCGATTTTTCAAAAAATCGAATTTTCTGTGAAATGTCTGGAAATATTCAAGCGATCTAAATGCGCGTTGGCACAACAATTTCTGGCTCCGAATCCTATTTTTAGACGCATCAAGAACCGCAATCGGAGCACAATTGCAGATTTTGATTTTTTCTGGCTCAGAATATGCTGATCTATAGTAAGGCGATTTTTCAAAAAATCGAATTTTCTGTGAAATGTCTGGAAATATTCAAGCGATCTAAATGCGCGTTGGCACAACAATTTCTGGTCCCGAAATCTATTTTTAGACGCATCAAGAACCACAATCGAAGCACAATTGCAGATTTTGAATGTTTCTGGCTCAGAATATGCTGATCTATAGTAAGGCGATTTTCAAAAAATCGAATTTTCTGTGAAATGTCTGGAAATATTCAAGCGATCTAAATGCGCGTTGGCACAACAATTTCTGGTTCCGAAATCTATTTTTAGACGCTTCAAGAACCGCAATCGGAGCACAATTGCAGATTTTGATTTTATCTGGGTCAGAATATGCTGATCTATAATAGTAAGGCGATTTTTCAATAAATCGAATTTTCTGTGAAATATCTGGAAATATTCAAGCGATCTAAATGCGCGTTGGCACAACAGTTTCTGGCTCCGAATCCTATTTTTAGACGCATCAAGAACCGCAATCGGAGCACAATTGCAGATTTTGATTTTATCTGGCTCAGAATATGCTGATCTATAGTAATGCGATTTTCAAAAAATCGAATTTTCTGTGAAATGTCTGGAAATATTAAAGCGATCTAAATGCGCGTTGGCACAACAATTTCTGGTTCCGAAATCTATTTTTAGACGCATCAAGAACCGCAATCGGAGCACAATTGCAGATTTTGATTTTTTCTGGCTCAGAATATGCTGATCTATAGTAAGGCGATTTTTCAAAAAATCGAATTTTCTGTGAAATGTCTGGAAATATTCAAGCGATCTAAATGCGCGTTGGCACAACAATTTCTGGTCCCGAAATCTATTTTTAGACGCATCAAGAACCACAATCGAAGCACAATTGCAGATTTTGAATGTTTCTGGCTCAGAATATGCTGATCTATAGTAAGGCGATTTTTCAATAAATCGAATTTTCTGTGAAATATGTGGAAATATTCAAGCGATCTAAATGCGCGTTGGCACAACAATTTCTGGTTCCGAAACTTATTTTTAGACGCATCAAGAACCTCAATCGGACCACAATTGCAGATTTTGATTTTTTCTGGCTCAGAATATGCTGATCTATAGTAAGGCGATTTTCCAAAAAATCAAATTTTCTGTGAAATGTCTGGAAATATTCAAGCGATCTAAATGCGCGTTGGCACAACAGTTTCTGGCTCCGAAACCTATTTCTAGACGCATCAAGAACCGCAATCGGAGCACAATTGCAGATTTTGAATTTTTCTGGCTCAGAATATGCTGATCTATAGTAAGGGGATTTTTCAATAAATCGAATTTTCTGTGAAATGTGTGGAAATATTCAAGCGATCTAAATGCGCGTTGGCACAACAATTTCTGGTTCCGAAACTTATTTTTAGACGCATCAAGAACCTCAATCGGACCACAATTGCAGATTTTGAATTTTTCTGGCTCAGAATATGCTGATCTATAGTAAGGGGATTTTTCAATAAATCGAATTTTCTGTGAAATGTGTGGAAATATTCAAGCGATCTAAATGCGCGTTGGCACAACAATTTCTGGTTCCGAAACTTATTTTTAGACGCATCAAGAACCTCAATCGGACCACAATTGCAGATTTTGATTTTTTCTGGCTCAGAATATGCTGATCTATAGTAAGGCGATTTTCCAAAAAATCAAATTTCTGTGAAATGTCTGGAAATATTCAAGCGATCTAAATGCGCGTTGGCACAACAGTTTCTGGCTCCGAAACCTATTTCTAGACGCATCAAGAACCGCAATCGGAGCACAATTGCAGATTTTGAATTTTTCTGGCTCAGAATATGCTGATCTATAGTAAGGGGATTTTTCAATAAATCGAATTTTCTGTGAAATGTCTGGAAATATTAAAGCGATCTAAATGCGCGTTGGCACAACAGTTTCTGGCTCCGAATCCTATTTTTAGACGCATCAAGAACCGCAATCGGAGCACAATTGCAGATTTTGATTTTATCTGGCTCAGAATATGCTGATCTATAGTAAGGCGATTTTCAAAAAATCGAATTTTCTGTGAAATGTCTGGAAATATTCAAGCGATCTAAATGCGCGTTGGCACAACAATTTCTGGTTCCGAAATCTATTTTTAGACGCATCAAGAACCGCAATCGGAGCACAATTGCAGATTTTGATTTTTTCTGGCTCAGAATATGCTGATCTATAGTAAGGCGATTTTTCAAAAAATCGAATTTTCTGTGAAATGTCTGGAAATATTAAAGCGATCTAAATGCGCGTTGGCACAACAATTTCTGGTTCCGAAATCTATTTTTAGACGCATCAAGAACCACAATCGAAGCACAATTGCAGATTTTGAATGTTTCTGGCTCAGAATATGCTGATCTATAGTATGGCGATTTTTCAATAAATCGAATTTTCTGTGAAATATGTGGAAATATTCAAGCGATCTAAATGCGCGTTGGCACAACAATTTCTGGTTCCGAAACTTATTTTTAGACGCATCAAGAACCTCAATCGGACCACAATTGCAGATTTTGATTTTTTCTGGCTCAGAATATGCTGATCTATAGTAAGGCGATTTTCCAAAAAATCAAATTTTCTGTGAAATGTCTGGAAATATTCAAGCGATCTAAATGCGCGTTGGCACAACAATTTCTGGTTCCGAAACTTATTTTTAGACGCATCAAGAACCTCAATCGGACCACAATTGCAGATTTTGATTTTTTCTGGCTCAGAATATGCTGATCTATAGTAAGGCGATTTTCCAAAAAATCAAATTTTCTGTGAAATGTCTGGAAATATTCAAGCGATCTAAATGCGCGTTGGCACAACAGTTTCTGGCTCCGAAACCTATTTCTAGACGCATCAAGAACCGCAATCGGAGCACAATTGCAGATTTTGAATTTTTCTGGCTCAGAATATGCTGATCTGTAGTAAGGGGATTTTTCAATAAATCGAATTTTCTGTGAAATGTCTGGAAATATTAAAGCGATCTAAATGCGCGTTGGCACAACAATTTCTGGTTCCGAAATCTATTTTTAGACGCATCAAGAACCGCAATCGGAGCACAATTGCAGATTTTGATTTTATCTGGCTCAGAATATGCTGATCTATAGTAAGGCGATTTTTCAAAAAATCGAATTTTCTGTGAAATGTGTGGAAATATTCAAGCGATCTAAATGCGCGTTGGCACAACAATTTCTGGTTCCGAAACTTATTTTTAGACGCATCAAGAACCTCAATCGGACCACAATTGCAAATTTTGAATTTTTCTGGCTCAGAATATGCTGATCTATAGTAAGGCGATTTTCCAAAAAATCAAATTTTCTGTGAAATGTGTGGAAATATTCAAGCGATCTAAATGCGCGTTGGCACAACAGTTTCTGGTTCCGAAACCTATTTTTAGACGCATCAAGAACCGCAATCGGAGCACAATTGCAGATTTTGATTTTTTCTGGCTCAGAATATGCTGATCTATAGTAAGGCGATTTTTCAAAAAATCGAATTTTCTGTGAAATGTCTGGAAATATTAAAGCGATCTAAATGCGCGTTGGCACAACAATTTCTGGTTCCGAAATCTATTTTTAGACGCATCAAGAACCACAATCGAAGCACAATTGCAGATTTTGAATGTTTCTGGCTCAGAATATGCTGATCTATAGTAAGGCGATTTTTCAATAAATCGAATTTTCTGTGAAATATGTGGAAATATTCAAGCGATCTAAATGCGCGTTGGCACAACAATTTCTGGTTCCGAAACTTATTTTTAGACGCATCAAGAACCTCAATCGGACCACAATTGCAGATTTTGATTTTTTCTGGCTCAGAATATGCTGATCTATAGTAAGACGATTTTCCAAAAAATCAAATTTTCTGTGAAATGTCTGGAAATATTAAAGCGATCTAAATGCGCGTTGGCACAACAATTTCTGGTTCCGAAATCTATTTTTAGACGCATCAAGAACCGCAATCGGAGCTCAATTGCAGATTTTGATTTTTTCTGGCTCAGAATATGCTGGAATCTATAGTAAGGCGATTTTTCAAAAAATCGAATTTTCTGTGAAATATCTGGAAATATTCAAGCGATCTAAATGCGCGTTGGCACAACAATTTCTGGTTCCGAAACCTATTTTTAGACGCATCAAGAACCGCAATTGGAGCACAATTGCAGATATTGAATTTTTCTGGCTCAGAATATGCTGATCTATAGTAAGGCGATTTTCCAAAAAATCGAATTTTCTGTGAAATGTCTGGAAATATTCAAGCGATCTAAATGCGCGTTGGCACAACAGTTTCTGGCTTCGAAACCTATTTTTAGACGCATCAAGAACCGCAATCGGAGCACAATTGCAGATTTTGAATTTTTCTGGCTCAGAATATGCTGATCTATAGTAAGGCGGTTTTTCAAAAAATCGAATTTTCTGTGAAATGTCTGGAAATATTCAAGCGATCTAAATGCGCGTTGGCACAACAGTTTCTGTCTTCGAAACCTATTTTTAGACGCATCAAGAACCGTAATCGGAGCACAATTGCAGATTTTGATTTTTTCTGGCTCAGAATATGCTGATCTATAGTAAGGCGATTTTTCAAAAAATCGAATTTTCTGTGAAATATCTGGAAATATTCAAGCGATCTAAATGCGCATTGGCACAACAATTTCTGGTTCCGAAATCTATTTTGAGACGCATCAAGAACCGCAATTGGAGCACAATTGCAGATTTTGAATTTTTCTGGCTCAGAATATGCTGATCTATAGTAAGGCGATTTTCCAAAAAATCAAATTTTCTGTGAAATGTCTGGAAATATTAAAGCGATCTAAATGCGCGTAGGCACAACAATTTCTGGTTCCGAAACCTATTTTTAGACGCATCAAGAACCGCAATCGGAGTACAATTGCAGATTTTGATTTTTTCTGGCTCAGAATATGCTGATCTATAGTAAGGCGATTTTCCAAAAAATCAAATTTTCTGTGAAATGTCTGGAAATATTAAAGCGATCTAAATGCGCGTTGGCACAACAATTTCTGGTTCCGAAATCTATTTTGAGACGCATCAAGAACCGCAATCGGAGCTCAATTGCAGATTTTGATTTTTTCTGGCTCAGAATATGCTGGAATCTATAGTAAGGCGATTTTTCAAAAAATCGAATTTTCTGTGAAATATCTGGAAATATTCAAGCGATCTAAATGCGCATTGGCACAACAATTTCTGGTTCCGAAATCTATTTTTAGACGCATCAAGAACCGCAATTGGAGCACAATTGCAGATTTTGAATTTTTCTGGCTCAGAATATGCTGATCTATAGTAAGGCGATTTTCCAAAAAATCGAATTTTCTGTGAAATGTCTGGAAATATTAAAGCGATCTAAATGCGCGTTGGCACAACAGTTTCTAGCTTCGAAACCTATTTTTAGACGCATCAAGAACCGCAATCGGAGCACAATTGCAGATTTTGAATTTTTCTGGCTCAGAATATGCTGATCTATAGTAAGGCGATTTTCCAAAAAATCGAATTTTCTGTGAAATGTCTGGAAATATTCAAGCGATCTAAATGCGCGTTGGCACAACAGTTTCTGGCTTCGAAACCTATTTTTAGACGCATCAAGAACCGCAATCGGAGCACAATTGCAGATTTTGAATTTTTCTGGCTCAGAATATGCTGATCTATAGTAAGGCGGTTTTTCAAAAAATCGAATTTTCTGTGAAATGTCTGGAAATATTCAAGCGATCTAAATGCGCGTTGGCACAACAGTTTCTGTCTTCGAAACCTATTTTTAGACGCATCAAGAACCGTAATCGGAGCACAATTGCAGATTTTGATTTTTTCTGGCTCAGAATATGCTGATCTATAGTAAGGCGATTTTTCAAAAAATCGAATTTTCTGTGAAATATCTGGAAATATTCAAGCGATCTAAATGCGCATTGGCACAACAATTTCTGGTTCCGAAATCTATTTTTAGACGCATCAAGAACCGCAATTGGAGCACAATTGCAGATTTTGAATTTTTCTGGCTCAGAATATGCTGATCTATAGTAAGGCGATTTTCCAAAAAATCGAATTTTCTGTGAAATGTCTGGAAATATTAAAGCGATCTAAATGCGCGTTGGCACAACAGTTTCTAGCTTCGAAACCTATTTTTAGACGCATCAAGAACCGCAATCGGAGCACAATTGCAGATTTTGAATTTTTCTGGCTCAGAATATGCTGATCTATAGTAAGGCGGTTTTTCAAAAAATCGAATTTTCTGTGAAATGTCTGGAAATATTCAAGCGATCTAAATGCGCGTTGGCACAACAGTTTCTGTCTTCGAAACCTATTTTTAGACGCATCAAGAACCGTAATCGGAGCACAATTGCAGATTTTGATTTTTTCTGGCTCAGAATATGCTGATCTATAGTAAGGCGATTTTTCAAAAAATCGAATTTTCTGTGAAATATCTGGAAATATTCAAGCGATCTAAATGCGCATTGGCACAACAATTTCTGGTTCCGAAATCTATTTTGAGACGCATCAAGAACCGCAATTGGAGCACAATTGCAGATTTTGAATTTTTCTGGCTCAGAATATGCTGATCTATAGTAAGGCGATTTTCCAAAAAATCAAATTTTCTGTGAAATGTCTGGAAATATTAAAGCGATCTAAATGCGCGTAGGCACAACAATTTCTGGTTCCGAAACCTATTTTTAGACGCATCAAGAACCGCAATCGGAGTACAATTGCAGATTTTGATTTTTTCTGGCTCAGAATATGCTGATCTATAGTAAGGCGATTTTCCAAAAAATCAAATTTTCTGTGAAATGTCTGGAAATATTAAAGCGATCTAAATGCGCGTTGGCACAACAATTTCTGGTTCCGAAATCTATTTTGAGACGCATCAAGAACCGCAATCGGAGCTCAATTGCAGATTTTGATTTTTTCTGGCTCAGAATATGCTGGAATCTATAGTAAGGCGATTTTTCAAAAAATCGAATTTTCTGTGAAATATCTGGAAATATTCAAGCGATCTAAATGCGCATTGGCACAACAATTTCTGGTTCCGAAATCTATTTTTAGACGCATCAAGAACCGCAATTGGAGCACAATTGCAGATTTTGAATTTTTCTGGCTCAGAATATGCTGATCTATAGTAAGGCGATTTTCCAAAAAATCGAATTTTCTGTGAAATGTCTGGAAATATTAAAGCGATCTAAATGCGCGTTGGCACAACAGTTTCTAGCTTCGAAACCTATTTTTAGACGCATCAAGAACCGCAATCGGAGCACAATTGCAGATTTTGAATTTTTCTGGCTCAGAATATGCTGATCTATAGTAAGGCGATTTTCCAAAAAATCGAATTTTCTGTGAAATGTCTGGAAATATTCAAGCGATCTAAATGCGCGTTGGCACAACAGTTTCTGGCTTCGAAACCTATTTTTAGACGCATCAAGAACCGCAATCGGAGCACAATTGCAGATTTTGAATTTTTCTGGCTCAGAATATGCTGATCTATAGTAAGGCGGTTTTTCAAAAAATCGAATTTTCTGTGAAATGTCTGGAAATATTCAAGCGATCTAAATGCGCGTTGGCACAACAGTTTCTGTCTTCGAAACCTATTTTTAGACGCATCAAGAACCGTAATCGGAGCACAATTGCAGATTTTGATTTTTTCTGGCTCAGAATATGCTGATCTATAGTAAGGCGATTTTTCAAAAAATCGAATTTTCTGTGAAATATCTGGAAATATTCAAGCGATCTAAATGCGCATTGGCACAACAATTTCTGGTTCCGAAATCTATTTTGAGACGCATCAAGAACCGCAATTGGAGCACAATTGCAGATTTTGAATTTTTCTGGCTCAGAATATGCTGATCTATAGTAAGGCGATTTTCCAAAAAATCAAATTTTCTGTGAAATGTCTGGAAATATTAAAGCGATCTAAATGCGCGTAGGCACAACAATTTCTGGTTCCGAAACCTATTTTTAGACGCATCAAGAACCGCAATCGGAGTACAATTGCAGATTTTGATTTTTTCTGGCTCAGAATATGCTGATCTATAGTAAGGCGATTTTCCAAAAAATCAAATTTTCTGTGAAATGTCTGGAAATATTAAAGCGATCTAAATGCGCGTTGGCACAACAATTTCTGGTTCCGAAATCTATTTTGAGACGCATCAAGAACCGCAATCGGAGCTCAATTGCAGATTTTGATTTTTTCTGGCTCAGAATATGCTGGAATCTATAGTAAGGCGATTTTTCAAAAAATCGAATTTTCTGTGAAATATCTGGAAATATTCAAGCGATCTAAATGCGCATTGGCACAACAATTTCTGGTTCCGAAATCTATTTTTAGACGCATCAAGAACCGCAATTGGAGCACAATTGCAGATTTTGAATTTTTCTGGCTCAGAATATGCTGATCTATAGTAAGGCGATTTTCCAAAAAATCGAATTTTCTGTGAAATGTCTGGAAATATTAAAGCGATCTAAATGCGCGTTGGCACAACAGTTTCTAGCTTCGAAACCTATTTTTAGACGCATCAAGAACCGCAATCGGAGCACAATTGCAGATTTTGAATTTTTCTGGCTCAGAATATGCTGATCTATAGTAAGGCGATTTTCCAAAAAATCGAATTTTCTGTGAAATGTCTGGAAATATTCAAGCGATCTAAATGCGCGTTGGCACAACAGTTTCTGGCTTCGAAACCTATTTTTAGACGCATCAAGAACCGCAATCGGAGCACAATTGCAGATTTTGAATTTTTCTGGCTCAGAATATGCTGATCTATAGTAAGGCGGTTTTTCAAAAAATCGAATTTTCTGTGAAATGTCTGGAAATATTCAAGCGATCTAAATGCGCGTTGGCACAACAGTTTCTGTCTTCGAAACCTATTTTTAGACGCATCAAGAACCGTAATCGGAGCACAATTGCAGATTTTGATTTTTTCTGGCTCAGAATATGCTGATCTATAGTAAGGCGATTTTTCAAAAAATCGAATTTTCTGTGAAATATCTGGAAATATTCAAGCGATCTAAATGCGCATTGGCACAACAATTTCTGGTTCCGAAATCTATTTTTAGACGCATCAAGAACCGCAATTGGAGCACAATTGCAGATTTTGAATTTTTCTGGCTCAGAATATGCTGATCTATAGTAAGGCGATTTTCCAAAAAATCGAATTTTCTGTGAAATGTCTGGAAATATTAAAGCGATCTAAATGCGCGTTGGCACAACAGTTTCTAGCTTCGAAACCTATTTTTAGACGCATCAAGAACCGCAATCGGAGCACAATTGCAGATTTTGAATTTTTCTGGCTCAGAATATGCTGATCTATAGTAAGGCGGTTTTTCAAAAATCGAATTTTCTGTGAAATGTCTGGAAATATTCAAGCGATCTAAATGCGCGTTGGCACAACAGTTTCTGTCTTCGAAACCTATTTTTAGACGCATCAAGAACCGTAATCGGAGCACAATTGCAGATTTTGATTTTTTCTGGCTCAGAATATGCTGATCTATAGTAAGGCGATTTTTCAAAAAATCGAATTTTCTGTGAAATATCTGGAAATATTCAAGCGATCTAAATGCGCATTGGCACAACAATTTCTGGTTCCGAAATCTATTTTGAGACGCATCAAGAACCGCAATTGGAGCACAATTGCAGATTTTGAATTTTTCTGGCTCAGAATATGCTGATCTATAGTAAGGCGATTTTCCAAAAAATCAAATTTTCTGTGAAATGTCTGGAAATATTAAAGCGATCTAAATGCGCGTAGGCACAACAATTTCTGGTTCCGAAACCTATTTTTAGACGCATCAAGAACCGCAATCGGAGTACAATTGCAGATTTTGATTTTTTCTGGCTCAGAATATGCTGATCTATAGTAAGGCGATTTTCCAAAAAATCAAATTTTCTGTGAAATGTCTGGAAATATTAAAGCGATCTAAATGCGCGTTGGCACAACAATTTCTGGTTCCGAAATCTATTTTGAGACGCATCAAGAACCGCAATCGGAGCTCAATTGCAGATTTTGATTTTTTCTGGCTCAGAATATGCTGGAATCTATAGTAAGGCGATTTTTCAAAAAATCGAATTTTCTGTGAAATATCTGGAAATATTCAAGCGATCTAAATGCGCATTGGCACAACAATTTCTGGTTCCGAAATCTATTTTTAGACGCATCAAGAACCGCAATTGGAGCACAATTGCAGATTTTGAATTTTTCTGGCTCAGAATATGCTGATCTATAGTAAGGCGATTTTCCAAAAATCGAATTTTCTGTGAAATGTCTGGAAATATTAAAGCGATCTAAATGCGCGTTGGCACAACAGTTTCTAGCTTCGAAACCTATTTTTAGACGCATCAAGAACCGCAATCGGAGCACAATTGCAGATTTTGAATTTTTCTGGCTCAGAATATGCTGATCTATAGTAAGGCGATTTTCCAAAAAATCGAATTTTCTGTGAAATGTCTGGAAATATTCAAGCGATCTAAATGCGCGTTGGCACAACAGTTTCTGGCTTCGAAACCTATTTTTAGACGCATCAAGAACCGCAATCGGAGCACAATTGCAGATTTTGAATTTTTCTGGCTCAGAATATGCTGATCTATAGTAAGGCGGTTTTTCAAAAAATCGAATTTTCTGTGAAATGTCTGGAAATATTCAAGCGATCTAAATGCGCGTTGGCACAACAGTTTCTGTCTTCGAAACCTATTTTTAGACGCATCAAGAACCGTAATCGGAGCACAATTGCAGATTTTGATTTTTTCTGGCTCAGAATATGCTGATCTATAGTAAGGCGATTTTTCAAAAAATCGAATTTTCTGTGAAATATCTGGAAATATTCAAGCGATCTAAATGCGCATTGGCACAACAATTTCTGGTTCCGAAATCTATTTTTAGACGCATCAAGAACCGCAATTGGAGCACAATTGCAGATTTTGAATTTTTCTGGCTCAGAATATGCTGATCTATAGTAAGGCGATTTTCCAAAAAATCGAATTTTCTGTGAAATGTCTGGAAATATTAAAGCGATCTAAATGCGCGTTGGCACAACAGTTTCTAGCTTCGAAACCTATTTTTAGACGCATCAAGAACCGCAATCGGAGCACAATTGCAGATTTTGAATTTTTCTGGCTCAGAATATGCTGATCTATAGTAAGGCGGTTTTCAAAAAATCGAATTTTCTGTGAAATGTCTGGAAATATTCAAGCGATCTAAATGCGCGTTGGCACAACAGTTTCTGTCTTCGAAACCTATTTTTAGACGCATCAAGAACCGTAATCGGAGCACAATTGCAGATTTTGATTTTTTCTGGCTCAGAATATGCTGGAATCTATAGTAAGGCGATTTTTCAAAAAATCGAATTTTCTGTGAAATATCTGGAAATATTCAAGCGATCTAAATGCGCGTTGGCACAACAATTTCTGGTTCCGAAACCTATTTTTAGACGCATCAAGAACCGAAATTGGAGTACAATTGCAGATTTTGAATTTTTCTGGCTCAGAATATGCTGATCTATAGTAAGGCGATTTTTCAAAAAATCGAATTTTCTGTGAAATATCTGGAAATATTCAAGCGATCTAAATGCGCGTTGGCACAACAGTTTCTGGCTCCGAATCCTATTTTTAGACGCATCAAGAACCGCAATCGGAGCACAATTGCAGATTTTGATTTTTTCTGGCTCAGAATATGCTGATCTATAGTAAGGCGATTTTTCAAAAAATCGAATTT
>CAUVYM010000060.1:2500-10000 GCA_963556165.1 Tipula helvola
TGTACTCATTCCAATTACAGGGCCTCGGATTGAGTCCTGTATTGTTATTTTTCGTCACTACCTCCCCGTGCTGGGATTGGGTAATTTACGCGCCTGCTGCCTTCCTTAGATGTGGTAGCCGTTTCTCAGGCCTCCCTCTCCGGAATCGAACCCTGATTCCCCGTTACCCGTTGCAACCATGGTAGTCCTAGATACTACCATCAATAGTTGATAGGGCAGACATTTGAAAGATCTATCGCCGGTACTGGACCATGCGATCTACATGTTATTCAGATTCATCTTATTAACGACACAGTATATAAATATACCTTAATGTATCGATTGATTTTAATCTAATAAAAGCACACGTTCCTTGCGGTCCGTGATTATGTGCATGTATTAGCTCTAGAATTACCACAGTTATCCATGTAACTATGTATACGATCTAATAAATCATAACTGATATACTGAGCCTTTTGCGGTTTCACTGTTCGAGAGTGTGTACTTAGACATGCATGGCTTAATCTTTGAGACAAGCATATAACTACTGGCAGGATCAACCAGAATGTAAATTATGATTTTGCTCATAAAATTGTAATCATTTTATGAACTAATTTATAACTTTTCGTATTAAATTTAATTTCAAACCAATACAATTCATATGATAAACTTAGGTTTATTCGTTTAATTTTTTTCATTAAAGGTGCAAATATTTATTTGTTCCTATTTCCAATTATATGTGAATAGGAATTTTGTTCTTACTGATACAAAATTCTCACATTAACCAAATAAAATATCAATATTCGAAATTCATTAAAAAATAAATTTTTAAATTTATTTTTTTTTTTCTCATCTCAATATACTTACAGACCAAACGAATAACAAAATCAAAAAACAAAATTTTTTTTTTTTTTTAATACAAATTTTTGTTCTCGCTTTGTTTTAATGTGTTAATAAATCTAATACAAAATTATTTTTATCATAAAAAATAAAATTTTTTTTTTTTTTTATAATCCAAATTTTTGTTCTCGCTTTGTGATTTTCATACATACATTTTCATACATTTATTTTTATCATAAAAAATAAAAAAATTTTTTTTTTTATAATCCAAATTTTTGTTCTCGCTTTGTGATTTTCATGTTAAAGTAAAGAGCACAACATAAAAAATGAAACCATCGGATTTTTTTTTTTTTTGAAAAATTCAAAATTCATTATTTATTTAATCGATTTGCTTATAATTTACCACATGAATTTATTAAATGTGTTAATAAATCTAATACAAAATTATTTTTATCATAAAAAATAATTTTTTTTTTTTTTTATAATCCAAATTTTTGTTCTCGCTTTGTTATTTTCATGTTAAAGTAAAGAGCACAACATAAAAAATGAAACCATCGAATTTTTTTTTTTTTTCAAAAATTCAAAATTCATTATTTATTATCGATTTGCTTATAATTAACCACATGAATTTATTAAATGTGTTAATAAATCTAATACATAATTATTTTTATCATAAAAAATAAAAAATTTTTTTTTTTTATAATCCAAATTTTTGTTCTCGCTTTGTGATTTTCATGTTAAAGTAAAGAGCACAACATAAAAAATGAAACCATCGGATTTTTTTTTTTTTTGAAAAATTCAAAATTCATTATTTATAGATAAATATATTATAAAATAGATAAAATTAAATGTGTTAATAAATCTAATACAAAATTATTTTTATCATAAAAAATAAAAAACATTTTTTTTTTATAATCCAAATTTTTGTTCTCGCTTTGTGATTTTCATGTTAAAGTAAAGAGCACAACATAAAAAATGAAACCATCGGATTTAAATGGAAAAAATACCAACAACACATAGTGTTCCCAAGCAGTCAACCATCTAAGTACTAACTATGCCCAATGTTGTTTGACTTCGGTGATCGGACGAGAACCGGTACGTAAACATGGTATGGTCGTTGACTACAGGAATATTATGTTAGGTCGCAATTATGTATGTCAATATCTTTTGTTTCATTTCAAACATGTTACATTTTATATACAACTTTGACTTATATGTGAACATAATAAGATCGTATATTACATTTAACATTATTATTATTTATACGACCAATCTATGATTAAAGCATGTTTTAGGTATCAGTATGATGGCTGATATTCCCTATTCACACTACTCCACCCGTAACTATGTC
Organism: Tipula helvola; assembly: GCA_963556165.1. Taxonomy (NCBI): domain Eukaryota; kingdom Metazoa; phylum Arthropoda; class Insecta; order Diptera; family Tipulidae; genus Tipula; species Tipula helvola. The sequence continues at coordinate 4,671 of CAUVYM010000060.1, forward strand.
GTTTACAATTTGGCTTTATATTCATAAATGATCTCTTAACATAAAAAATGAATCCATCGGATTTTTTTTTTTTTTTTGAAAAATTCAAAATTCATTATTTATTATCGATTTGCTTATAATTAACCACATGAATTTATTAAATGTGTTAATAAATCTAATACATAATTATTTTTATCATAAAAAATAATTTTTTTTTTTTTATAATCCAAATTTTTGTTCTCGCTTTGTGATTTTCATGTTAAAGTAAAGAGCCACAACATAAAAAATGAAACCATCGGATTTTTTTTTTTTCAAAAATTCAAAATTCATTATTTATTTATCGATTTGCTTATAATTAACCACATGAATTTATTAAATGTGTTAATAAATCTAATACATAATTATTTTTATCATAAAAAATAAAATTTTTTTTTTTTATAATCCAAATTTTTGTTCTCGCTTTGTGATTTTCATGTTAAAGTAAAGAGCACAACATAAAAAATGAAACCATCGGATTTTTTTTTTTTCAAAAATTCAAAATTCATTATTTATTTATCGATTTGCTTATAATTAACCACATGAATTTATTAAATGTGTTAATAAATCTAATAAAAAATTATTTTTATCATAAAAAATAAATTTTTTTTTTTTTTTTGTAATCCAAATTTTTGTTCTCGCTTTGTGATTTTCATGTTAAAGTAAATTTGCTTATAATTAACCACATGAATTTATTAAATGTGTTAATAAATCTAATACATAATTATTTTTATCATAAAAAATAAATTTTTTTTTTTTTATAATCCAAATTTTTGTTCTCGCTTTGTGATTTTCATGTTAAAGTAAAGAGCACGAACATAAAAAATGAAACCATCGGATTTTTTTTTTTTTTTTCAAAAATTCAAAATTCATTATTTATTTATCGATTTGCTTATAATTAACCACATGAATTTATTAAATGTGTTAATAAATCTAATAAAAAATTATTTTTATCATTTATCAACGTAATTTGCTTATAATTAACCACATGAATTTATTAAATGTGTTAATAAATCTAATAAAAAATTATTTTTATCATAAAAAATAAATTTTTTTTTTTTTTTGTAATCCAAATTTTTGTTCTCGCTTTGTGATTTTCATGTTAAAGTAAATTTGCTTATAATTAACCACATGAATTTATTAAATGTGTTAATAAATCTAATACATAATTATTTTTATCATAAAAAATAAATTTTTTTTTTTTTATAATCCAAATTTTTGTTCTCGCTTTGTGATTTTCATGTTAAAGTAAAGAGCACAACATAAAAAATGAAACCATCGGATTTTTTTTTTTTTTTCAAAAATTCAAAATTCATTATTTATTTATCGATTTGCTTATAATTAACCACATGAATTTATTAAATGTGTTAATAAATCTAATACATAATTATTTTTATCATAAAAAATAAAAATTTTTTTTTTTATAATCCAAATTTTTGTTCTCGCTTTGTGATTTTCATGTTAAAGTAAAGAGCACAACATAAAAAATGAAACCATCGGATTTTTTTTTTTTCAAAAATTCAAAATTCATTATTTATTTATCGATTTGCTTATAATTAACCACATGAATTTATTAAATGTGTTAATAAATCTAATAAAAAATTATTTTTATCATAAAAAATAAATTTTTTTTTTTTTTTTGTAATCCAAATTTTTGTTCTCGCTTTGTGATTTTCATGTTAAAGTAAATTTGCTTATAATTAACCACATGAATTTATTAAATGTGTTAATAAATCTAATAAAAAATTATTTTTATCATAAAAAATAAATTTTTTTTTTTTTTTGTAATCCAAATTTTTGTTCTCGCTTTGTGATTTTCATGTTAAAGTAAATTTGCTTATAATTAACCACATGAATTTATTAAATGTGTTAATAAATCTAATACATAATTATTTTTATCATAAAAAATAAAATTTTTTTTTTTTATAATCCAAATTTTTGTTCTCGCTTTGTTATTTTCATGTTAAAGTAAAGAGCACAACATAAAAAATGAAACCATCGAATTTTTTTTTTTTTTTCAAAAATTCAAAATTCATTATTTATTATCGATTTGCTTATAATTAACCACATGAATTTATTAAATGTGTTAATAAATCTAATAAAAAATTATTTTTATCATAAAAAATAAATTTTTTTTTTTTTTTGTAATCCAAATTTTTGTTCTCGCTTTGTGATTTTCATGTTAAAGTAAATTTGCTTATAATTAACCACATGAATTTATTAAATGTGTTAATAAATCTAATACATAATTATTTTTATCATAAAAAATAAATTTTTTTTTTTTTATAATCCAAATTTTTGTTCTCGCTTTGTGATTTTCATGTTAAAGTAAAGAGCACAACATAAAAAATGAAACCATCGGATTTTTTTTTTTTTTTTCAAAAATTCAAAATTCATTATTTATTTATCGATTTGCTTATAATTAACCACATGAATTTATTAAATGTGTTAATAAATCTAATACATAATTATTTTTATCATAAAAAATAAAAATTTTTTTTTTTATAATCCAAATTTTTGTTCTCGCTTTGTGATTTTCATGTTAAAGTAAAGAGCACAACATAAAAAATGAAACCATCGGATTTTTTTTTTTTCAAAAATTCAAAATTCATTATTTATTTATCGATTTGCTTATAATTAACCACATGAATTTATTAAATGTGTTAATAAATCTAATAAAAAATTATTTTTATCATAAAAAATAAATTTTTTTTTTTTTTTGTAATCCAAATTTTTGTTCTCGCTTTGTGATTTTCATGTTAAAGTAAATTTGCTTATAATTAACCACATGAATTTATTAAATGTGTTAATAAATCTAATAAAAAATTATTTTTATCATAAAAAATAAATTTTTTTTTTTTTTTGTAATCCAAATTTTTGTTCTCGCTTTGTGATTTTCATGTTAAAGTAAATTTGCTTATAATTAACCACATGAATTTATTAAATGTGTTAATAAATCTAATACATAATTATTTTTATCATAAAAAATAAAATTTTTTTTTTTTATAATCCAAATTTTTGTTCTCGCTTTGTTATTTTCATGTTAAAGTAAAGAGCACAACATAAAAAATGAAACCATCGAATTTTTTTTTTTTTTCAAAAATTCAAAATTCATTATTTATTATCGATTTGCTTATAATTAACCACATGAATTTATTAAATGTGTTAATAAATCTAATAAAAAATTATTTTTATCATAAAAAATAAATTTTTTTTTTTTTTTGTAATCCAAATTTTTGTTCTCGCTTTGTGATTTTCATGTTAAAGTAAATTTGCTTATAATTAACCACATGAATTTATTAAATGTGTTAATAAATCTAATACATAATTATTTTTATCATAAAAAATAAATTTTTTTTTTTTTATAATCCAAATTTTTGTTCTCGCTTTGTGATTTTCATGTTAAAGTAAAGAGCACAACATAAAAAATGAAACCATCGGATTTTTTTTTTTTTTTCAAAAATTCAAAATTCATTATTTATTTATCGATTTGCTTATAATTAACCACATGAATTTATTAAATGTGTTAATAAATCTAATACATAATTATTTTTATCATAAAAAATAAAAATTTTTTTTTTTATAATCCAAATTTTTGTTCTCGCTTTGTGATTTTCATGTTAAAGTAAAGAGCACAACATAAAAAATGAAACCATCGGATTTTTTTTTTTTCAAAAATTCAAAATTCATTATTTATTTATCGATTTGCTTATAATTAACCACATGAATTTATTAAATGTGTTAATAAATCTAATAAAAAATTATTTTTATCATAAAAAATAAATTTTTTTTTTTTTTTTGTAATCCAAATTTTTGTTCTCGCTTTGTGATTTTCATGTTAAAGTAAATTTGCTTATAATTAACCACATGAATTTATTAAATGTGTTAATAAATCTAATAAAAAATTATTTTTATCATAAAAAATAAATTTTTTTTTTTTTTTGTAATCCAAATTTTTGTTCTCGCTTTGTGATTTTCATGTTAAAGTAAATTTGCTTATAATTAACCACATGAATTTATTAAATGTGTTAATAAATCTAATACATAATTATTTTTATCATAAAAAATAAAATTTTTTTTTTTTATAATCCAAATTTTTGTTCTCGCTTTGTTATTTTCATGTTAAAGTAAAGAGCACAACATAAAAAATGAAACCATCGAATTTTTTTTTTTTTTCAAAAATTCAAAATTCATTATTTATTATCGATTTGCTTATAATTAACCACATGAATTTATTAAATGTGTTAATAAATCTAATACAAAATTATTTTTATCATAAAAAATAAATTTTTTTTTTTTGTATAATCCAAATTTTTGTTCTCGCTTTGTGATTTTCATGTTAAAGTAAAGAGCACAACATAAAAAATGAAACCATCGGATTTTTTTTTTTTTTTCAAAAATTCAAAATTCATTATTTATTTATCGATTTGCTTATAATTAACCACATGAATTTATTAAATGTGTTAATAAATCTAATAAAAAATTATTTTTATCATTTATCAACGTAATTTGCTTATAATTAACCACATGAATTTATTAAATGTGTTAATAAATCTAATAAAAAATTATTTTTATCATAAAAAATAAAATTTTTTTTTTTTTATAATCCAAATTTTTGTTCTCGCTTTGTGATTTTCATGTTAAAGTAAAGAGCACAACATAAAAAATGAAACCATCGGATTTTTTTTTTTTCAAAAATTCAAAATTCATTATTTATTTATCGATTTGCTTATAATTAACCACATGAATTTATTAAATGTGTTAATAAATCTAATACATAATTATTTTTATCATAAAAAATAAAATTTTTTTTTTTTATAATCCAAATTTTTGTTCTCGCTTTGTAATTTTCATGTTAAAGTAAAGAGCACAACATAAAAAATGAAACCATCGGATTTTTTTTTTTTCAAAAATTCAAAATTCATTATTTATTTATCGATTTGCTTATAATTAACCACATGAATTTATTAAATGTGTTAATAAATCTAATAAAAAATTATTTTTATCATAAAAAATAATTTTTTTTTTTTTTTATAATCCAAATTTTTGTTCTCGCTTTGTGATTTTCATGTTAAAGTAAATTTGCTTATAATTAACCACATGAATTTATTAAATGTGTTAATAAATCTAATACATAATTATTTTTTATCATAAAAAATAATTTTTTTTTTTTTTTATAATCCAAATTTTTGTTCTCGCTTTGTGATTTTCATGTTAAAGTAAAGAGCACAACATAAAAAATGAAACCATCGGATTTTTTTTTTTTTTCAAAAATTCAAAATTCATTATTTATTTATCGATTTGCTTATAATTAA
>CAUVYM010000060.1:15000-21786 GCA_963556165.1 Tipula helvola
TGACTTCGACCTGATCAGGTATAGTTCACCATCTTTCGGGTCACAGTGTATATGCTTACAGTACGCTTTAACTCATAAAACATAAGTAATATGAGTTGATTAAAACGCCCATGGATGAAGATGCAATTATATAAAATCACATGTAATCCCATATATTAGTTACGTTAATTACGCCTTTAGGCTTAAAAGCCCAATGACTCGCACATATACTAGACTCCTTGGTCCGTGTTTCAAGACGGGTCCCAAGGTATCCCAAATCATTTCATTGCCGATAAGATCGATTACTCAAACTGCATTTATTTAACATAAACCGTTACGAATTACGCTGCAAATATGCTCGTACGATCAGATACATGTGTCATCATATTGGCAGATATTTTTATAGTTCCTTAAGAAACATTCACAAGTGAATGCGAAAGGAGCTGCATATAAAATCATTGACAAATATCTACAAATGTAGTATATTGATAACACATCGCAATGCGATAATAGAGAAAAGTGCATAATATAATTTATTGAAAAATCAATTATTATATCAATGAATCTCTTCTTTTACAAGTTCGGGTTCATTGGGTTTAACCTCTTAGTGGTTTCACGTACTGTTTAACTCTCTATTCAGAGTTCTTTTCAACTTTCCCTCACGGTACTTGTTCGCTATCGGTCTCGTGGTTATATTTAGTCTTAGATGGAGTTTACCACCAACTTAGTGCTGCACTATCAAGCAACACGACTCTCTAGAGATATCTTCTTATACAAGATTATAGTCACTACGGGCCTGGCACCCTCTATGGGTAAATGGCCCCATTCAAGATGGACTTGAACATATAATCAAAATGCATAAGATGATAGATACTCCTTTACATTGAATTTCCATTCTACCAGTTATCAGTAAAAGGACTTAATGCTGGACTTTTCCCATTTCGCTCGCCGCTACTAAGGGAATCTTAGTTAATTTCTTTTCCTCTCCTAATTAATATGCTTAAATTCAGGAGGTAATCACATATGAGTTGAAGTCACAATTATTGTTAATAATTATAAAACGGATTTTAAAAACTACATCATAAATTATTATAAAATGACTTGCGTCTTTTACCGATTTATTATTACACAAATATTGTTTAATACAATATTGTAAATATAATAAAATATTTACATATCAAAAATTGTTAAATAATAATTTATTTAGCGAATATTAGTGACCCTCAACCATATGTGGTCCAAGCAGAGTATTATATACTATTAGCATGGACCGCAATGTGCGTTCAAAATGTTGATGTTCATGTGTCCTGCAGTTCACATAACTTCACGCAGTTTGCTGCGTTCTTCATCGACCCACGAGCCTAGTGATCCCCCGCTAAGAGTGATTATTTGTTTTATGTTTAGAAATAAAAACCAGTCTTTTCCATTCAAAAAGCGAAATACTTCAATCCTTAATATAATATTATCATTGATAAATTTATATTTGCAGAACTTCTGAAATGGTCAATTATTTTTATTCAATGTTTTGATCTTTAATTCTTTAATGATCCTTCCGCAGGTTCACCTACGGAAACCTTGTTACGACTTTTACTTCCTCTAAATATACAAGTTCGGTCAACTTTGGTAAAACAACCACAACACAAGAAGCATCACGGTGATCACCTCCGAGGACCTCACTAACATATTCAATCGGTAGTAGCGACGGGCGGTGTGTACAAAGGGCAGGGACGTAATCAATGCGAGCTTATGACCCGCACTTACTGGGAATTCCAGTTTATGTGAACAGTTTCAGTCCACAATCCCAACCACGAAGGTGGTTCAGCGGTTTACCCGGTCTTTTTAGACTAGGAGGACACGTTGATACCTTCATTGTAGCGCGCGTGCAGCCCAGGACATCTAAGGGCATCACAGACCTGTTATTGCTCAATCTCATATTGCTAGACGCAATTTGTCTATTTAAGAAGCAAGTGTCTTATTAGGACAAACCACCAGGTATGACTCCACTTACAAACAACTCTTACGTATTAAAACACACCTCGTTAGAAGCATAGTATAACAGAGGCAAAAATGTCTGCAAAGTTTCTACACCATAACCCTGCCGGCATCTAGTTAAGAAATTTGAGTCTCGTTCGTTATCGGAATTAACCAGACAAATCACTCCACGAACTAAGAACGGCCATGCACCACCACCCATAGATTCGAGAAAGAGCTATTAATCTGTCTTACTCATTTATGTTCGGACCTGGTAAGTTTCCCCGTGTTGAGTCAAATTAAGCCGCAGGCTCCACTCCTGGTGGTGCCCTTCCGTCAATTCCTTTAAGTTTCAACTTTGCAACCATACTTCCCCCGGAGCCCAAAAGCTTTGGTTTCCCGGAAAGCGACTGAAAGAGCCATATATGTAGCTCCATCCAATTGCTAGCTGGCATCGTTTATGGTTAGAACTAGGGCGGTATCTGATCGCCTTCGAACCTCTAACTTTCGTTCTTGATTAATGAAAACATCTTTGGCAAATGCTTTCGCTTATGTTAGTCTTACGACGGTCACGAATTTCACCTCTCGCGCCGTAATACTAATGCCCCCAACTGCTTCTATTAATCATTACGTCTTGATCTAAAAACCAATTGAAAATAGAACAGACGTCTTATTATTCCATTATTCCATGCAGAGAATATTTAGGCACAAATGGCCTGCTTTAAGCACTCTAATTTGTTCAAAGTAATTGTACTGTTCTAGACCAGCACTCGGTAAAGAGCACTAATTTAGATTTATTACGCGGATAACTTACGTTTAAGCCACTACAGTAATACGTCATAGCATCAAGATGATGTACGAACCCAGTTACGGTGTACCACCTGTGCTTGACACAAGTTCAACTACGACGTTTTAACCGCAACAACTTTAATATACGCTATTGGAGCTGGAATTACCGCGGCTGCTGGCACCAGACTTGCCCTCCAATTGTTCCTTGTTAAAGGATTTAAAGTGTACTCATTCCAATTACAGGCCTCGGATTGAGTCCTGTATTGTTATTTTCGTCACTACCTCCCCGTGCTGGGATTGGGTAATTTACGCGCCTGCTGCCTTCCTTAGATGTGGTAGCCGTTTCTCAGGCTCCCTCTCCGAATCGAACCCTGATTCCCCGTTACCCGTTGCAACCATGGTAGTCCTAGATACTACCATCAATAGTTGATAGGGCAGACATTTGAAAGATCTATCGCCGGTACTGGACCATGCGATCTACATGTTATTCAGATTCATCTTATTAACGACACAGTATATAAATATACCTTAATGTATCGATTGATTTTAATCTAATAAAAGCACACGTTCCTTGCGGTCCGTGATTATGTGCATGTATTAGCTCTAGAATTACCACAGTTATCCATGTAACTATGTATACGATCTAATAAATCATAACTGATATACTGAGCCTTTTGCGGTTTCACTGTTCGAGAGTGTGTACTTAGACATGCATGGCTTAATCTTTGAGACAAGCATATAACTACTGGCAGATCAACCAGAATGTAAATTATGATTTTGCTCATAAATTGTAATCATTTTATGAACTAATTTATAACTTTTCGTATTAAATTTAATTTCAAACCAATACAATTCATATGATAACTTAGGTTTATTCGTTTAATTTTTTTCATTAAAGGTGCAAATATTTATTTGTTCCTATTTCCAATTATATGTGAATAGGAATTTTGTTCTTACTGATACAAATTCTCACATTAACCAAATAAATATCAAGATTCGAAATTCATTAAAAATAAATTTTAAATTTTTTTTTTTTTCTCATCTCAATATACTTACAGACCAAACGAATAACAAAATCAAAAAACAAAATTTTTTTTTTTTTTTAATACAATTTTTGTTCTCGCTTGTTTTAATGTGTTAATAAATCTAATACAAAATTATTTTTATCATAAAAAATAAAATTTTTTTTTTTTTATAATCCAAATTTTTGTTCTCGCTTTGTGATTTTCATACATACATTTTCATACATTTATTTTTATCATAAAAATAAAAAATTTTTTTTTTATAATCCAAATTTTTGTTCTCGCTTTGTGATTTCATGTTAAAGTAAAGAGCACAACATAAAAATGAAACCATCGGATTTTTTTTTTTTTGAAAAATTCAAAATTCATTATTTATTTATCGATTTGCTTATAATTTACACATGAATTATTAATGTGTTAATAAATCTAATACAAAATTATTTTTATCATAAAAAATAATTTTTTTTTTTTTTTTATAATCCAAATTTTTGTTCTCGCTTTGTTATTTTCATGTTAAAGTAAAGAGCACAACATAAAAAATGAAACCATCGAATTTTTTTTTTTTTCAAAAATTCAAAATTCATTATTTATTATCGATTTGCTTATAATTAACCACATGAATTTATTAATGTGTTAATAAATCTAATACATAATTATTATAAACAATAAACAACGAATAAACAAAATTATTTTTATCATAAAAAATAAAAATTTTTTTTTTTTATAATCCAAATTTTGTTCTCGCTTTGTGATTTTCATACATACATTTTCATACATTTATTTTTATCATAAAAAATAAAAAAAATTTTTTTTTATAATCCAAATTTTTGTTCTCGCTTTGTGATTTTCATGTTAAAGTAAAGAGCACAACATAAAAATGAAACCATCGGATTTTTTTTTTTTTGAAAAATTCAAAATTCATTATTTATTTATCGATTTGCTTATAATTTACCACATGAATTTATTAAATGTGTTAATAAATCTAACACAAAATTATTTTTATCATAAAAATAATTTTTTTTTTTTTTTATAATCCAAATTTTTGTTCTCGCTTTGTTATTTTCATGTTAAAGTAAAGAGCACAACATAAAAAATGAAACCATCGATTTTTTTTTTTTTTCAAAAATTCAAAATTCATTATTTATTATCGATTTGCTTATAATTAACCACATGAATTTATTAAATGTGTTAATAAATCTAATAAAAAATTATTTTTATCATAAAAAATAAAAAATTTTTTTTTTTTATAATCCAAATTTTTGTTCTCGCTTTGTGATTTTCATGTTAAAGTAAAGAGCACAACATAAAAAATGAAACCATCGGATTTTTTTTTTTTGAAAAATTCAAAATTCATTATTTATAGATAAATATATTATAAATAGATAAAATTAAATGTGTTAATAAATCTAATACAAAATTTTTTTTATCATAAAAAATAAAAACATTTTTTTTTTATAATCCAAATTTTTGTTCTCGCTTTGTGATTTTCATGTTAAAGTAAAGAGCACAACATAAAAAATGAAACCATCGGATTTAAATGGAAAAAATACCAACAACACATAGTGTTCCCAAGCAGTCAACCATCTAAGTACTAACTATGCCCAATGTTGTTTGACTTCGGTGATCGACGAGAACCGGTACGTAAACATGGTATGGTCGTTGACTACAGGAATATTATGTTAGGTCGCAATTATGTTGTCAATATCTTTTGTTTCATTTTAAACATGTTACATTTTATATACAACTTTGACTTATATGTGAACATAATAAGATCGTATATTACATTTAACATTATTATTATTTATACGACCAATCTATGATTAAAGCATGTTTTAGGTATCAGTATGATGGCTGATATTCCCTATTCACACTACTCCACCCGTAAACTATGTCGTTTACAATTTGGCTTTATATTCATAAATGATCTCTTAACATATAAAATGAATCCATCGGATTTTTTTTTTTTGAAAAATTCAAAATTCATTATTTATTATCGATTTGCTTATAATTAACCACATGAATTTATTAAATGTGTTAATAAATCTAATACATAATTATTTTTATCATAAAAAATAAATTTTTTTTTTTTTATAATCCAAATTTTTGTTCTCGCTTGTGATTTTCATGTTAAAGTAAAGAGCACAACATAAAAATGAAACCATCGGATTTTTTTTTTTTCAAAATTCAAATTCATTATTTATTTATCGATTTGCTTATAATTAACCACATGAATTTATTAAATGTGTTAATAAATCTAATACATAATTATTTTTATCATAAAAAATAAAATTTTTTTTTTTTATAATCCAAATTTTTGTTCTCGCTTTGTGATTTTCATGTTAAAGTAAAGAGCACAACATAAAAAATGAAACCATCGGATTTTTTTTTTTTCAAAAATTCAAAATTCATTATTTATTTATCGATTTGCTTATAATTAACCACATGAATTTATTAAATGTGTTAATAAATCTAATAAAAAATTATTTTTATCATAAAAAATAATTTTTTTTTTTTTTTTATAATCCAAATTTTTGTTCTCGCTTTGTGATTTTCATGTTAAAGTAAATTTGCTTATAATTAACCACATGAATTTATTAAATGTGTTAATAAATCTAATACATAATTATTTTTATCATAAAAAATAAATTTTTTTTTTTTTATAATCCAAATTTTTGTTCTCGCTTTGTGATTTTCATGTTAAAGTAAAGAGCACAACATAAAAAATGAAACCATCGGATTTTTTTTTTTTCAAAATTCAAAATTCATTATTTATTTATCGATTTGCTTATAATTAACCACATGAATTTATTAAATGTGTTAATAAATCTAATACATAATTATTTTTATCATAAAAATAAAATTTTTTTTTTTTATAATCCAAATTTTTGTTCTCGCTTTGTGATTTTCATGTTAAAGTAAAGAGCACAACATAAAAAATGAAACCATCGGATTTTTTTTTTTCAAAAATTCAAAATTCATTATTTATTTATCGATTTGCTTATAATTAACCACATGAATTTATTAA
>CAUVYM010000061.1:0-37103 GCA_963556165.1 Tipula helvola
TAAACACATTTAATAAATGCGTGCTCTTTCGGTGGCGTACTGTACTACGTAGTATACTACGAGACCGTAATTTTGTGCAAACAAATTTTTTGTTAAAATTTTATTATTTTATTGGCTTAATCGATGCTCTAGATTATCAGAATTATGATAAAAATAATTTTAATATAAATTTATATAAACACATTTAATAAATGCGTGCTCTTTCGGTGGCGTACTGTACTACGTAGTATACCACGAGACCATAATTTTGTGCAAACAAATTTTTTGTTAAAATTTTATTATTTTATTGGCTTAATCGATGCTCTAGATTATCAGAATTATGATAAAAATAATTTTAATATAAATTTATATAAACACATTTAATAAATGCGTGCTCTTTCGGTGGCGTACTGTACTACGTAGTATACCACGAGACCGTAATTTTGTGCAAACAAATTTTTTGTTAAAATTTTATTATTTTATTGGCTTAATCGATGCTCTAGATTATCAGAATTATGATAAAAATAATTTTAATATAAATTTATATAAACACATTTAATAAATGCGTGCTCTTTCGGTGGCGTACTGTACTACGTAGTATACTACGAGACCATAATTTTGTGCAAACAAATTTTTTGTTAAAATTTTAATATTTTATTGGCTTAATCGATGCTCTAGATTATCAGAATTATGATAAAAATAATTTTAATATAAATTTATATAAACACATTTAATAAATGCGTGCTCTTTCGGTGGCGTACTGTACTACGTAGTATACTACGAGACCGTAATTTTGTGCAAACAAATTTTTTGTTAAAATTTTATTATTTTATTGGCTTAATCGATGCTCTAGATTATCAGAATTATGATAAAAATAATTTTAATATAAATTGATATAAACACATTTAATAAATGCGTGCTCTTTCGGTGGCGTACCGTACTACGTAGTATACTACGAGATCGTAATTTTGTTCAAACAAATTTTTTGTTAAAATTTTATTATTTTATTGGCTTAATCGATGCTCTAGATTATCAGAATTATGATAAAAATAATTTTAATATAAATTTATATAAACACATTTAATAAATGCGTGCTCTTTCGGTGGCGTACTGTACTACGTAGTATACTACGAGACCATAATTTTGTGCAAACAAATTTTTTGTTAAAATTTTAATATTTTATTGGCTTAATCGATGCTCTAGATTATCAGAATTATGATAAAAATAATTTTAATATAAATTTATATAAACACATTTAATAAATGCGTGCTCTTTCGGTGGCGTACTGTACTACGTAGTATACTACGAGACCGTAATTTTGTGCAAACAAATTTTTTGTTAAAATTTTATTATTTTATTGGCTTAATCGATGCTCTAGATTATCAGAATTATGATAAAAATAATTTTAATATAAATTTATATAAACACATTTAGTAAATGCGTGCTCTTTCGGTGGCGTACTGTACTACGTAGTATACTACGAGACCGTAATTTTGTGCAAACAAATTTTTTGTTAAAATTTTATTATTTTATTGGCTTAATCGATGCTCTAGATTATCAGAATTATGATAAAAATAATTTTAATATAAATTTATATAAACACATTTAATAAATGCGTGCTCTTTCGGTGGCGTACTGTACTACGTAGTATACTACGAGACCGTAATTTTGTGCAAACAAATTTTTTGTTAAAATTTTATTATTTTATTGGTTTAATCGATGCTCTAGATTATCAGAATTATGATAAAAATAATTTTAATATAAATTTATATAAACACATTTAATAAATGCGTGCTCTTTCGGTGGCGTACTGTACTACGTAGTATACCACGAGACCGTAATTTTGTGCAAACAAATTTTTTGTTAAAATTTTATTATTTTATTGGCTTAATCGATGCTCTAGATTATCAGAATTATGATAAAAATAATTTTAATATAAATTTATATAAACACATTTAATAAATGCGTGCTCTTTCGGTGGCGTACTGTACTACGTAGTATACTACGAGACCGTAATTTTGTGCAAACAAATTTTTTGTTAAAATTTTATTATTTTATTGGCTTAATCGATGCTCTAGATTATCAGAATTATGATAAAAATAATTTTAATATAAATTTATATAAACACATTTAATAAATGCGTGCTCTTTCGGTGGCGTACTGTACTACGTAGTATACTACGAGACCGTAATTTTGTGCAAACAAATTTTTTGTTAAAATTTTATTATTTTATTGGCTTAATCGATGCTCTAGATTATCAGAATTATGATAAAAATAATTTTAATATAAATTTATATAAACACTTTTATATAAACACATTATGGTTTACCTAAAATCCATAAAGAAGGCATTCCAATTAGACCAATAGTAGCGTATTGCAATGCACCTGCCTACAAGCTATGTAAGGGTTTCATAAACTTTTTCAACAGTCATACCAATTTCGTTTCGGCTTTCTCGGTTAAGAACTCGGTAGAATTGATTAGCAAAATTCAAGATGTTGATATTCCACTACACTCAAAATTAGTTTCGTTTGACGTTGCTAGTCTTTTCACTTCTATTCCAATTAACATTTTGTCTCAAATAGTTTATACTTACTTAGATAGGGATGTTGCAGATGGAAGCCTTCGGAATGAACTGAAGCTGATATTTGAAACTTGTATTAAACAAAATTATTTTTGCTTTGATAATAAGTATTTCAGATTCACTGATGGTCTACCGATGGGCTCCCCTCTGTCACCTTTGTTAGCAGAAATTTTCATGAATTTCTTCGAACAAACGATTGTATCAAGCAATAATCCTTATTTCCGTCATATGATCTTTTGGTACAGATATGTTGATGACATACTATGTCTATGGAATGGAACTGATAGGCTATTAACCTCTTTTCTCACTTGGTTAAATTCTCAATATCCCACCATTAATTTTACGGTAGAAAAAGAAGAAAACAAATCTATTAACTTTCTAGATATAACAATAACCAGAATTAATTCTTCATTAGAGTTCAAAATTTATAGAAAACCCACGTATACAGACGCCATTATACCTAATTCGTCAAACCATCCCCATAATATTAAAATGTCAGCTTTCCACTCATTCTTAGATAGATTAATAAACATTCCTTTGACCATATCCAATTATAACAAAGAGCTTAATATAATTTTAGAAATAGCAGCGAATAACGGTTATGCAGCTAAGACTATATTAAAGCTATTAAACAGAAAACTGAAGCATAAAGCTTTAGCTAACATTTATCCACCTGATAGTCCAATGCCGAAAAATTGGCGCCGCTTAGAGTATATAGGAAAAACTAGTCAACGGATTAGTAACATCGTGACACAATATACAGATATTAGCTTTGCTTTTTATAACAATAATACAATTAAGAAAATGATTTTTAACACAAACCAAGAATTGATCGCCTTTCCAAGTCTGGCGTTTATAAGATCAATTGCAATGATTGTAGTTCCTCTTATATCGGACAGACTGGGCGTAATTTTGAAGTTAGAGTTAAAGAACATTTATCTGGTAGCCATGAATCATCCCTTTATAATCATTTAACGTTAGAAAATCACACATCCAGTTTAAACAATTTAGAAATATTGCATGTACAACCAAAAAGCAGACGTTTAGACAACTTAGAATCTTACGAAATCCGAAAAGCTATATTTCTTAACCAAAATATCCTCAACGAACAGAGAGAAATCCGTTTCTCACCAATTACCGACCCCGCATTGTTTTATTCACATACTCATTCCATACCATAAAATTACTAATTCGTCGGGTTATAAAAAATAAAAATAAAAAAATATAAAAAAAATCAACATCTGGAATTTTGTTATTCGACCGTTGACTAATCAATAATCATATACCTGTGTTTAACTCACCCTCTTTTAATTTTTATTTTTTAATGTTTATTGCTCTCACCAATTTTACCTGTGTTTAACTAACCCCTTTTTTAATTTTTTATTTTTATTTTTTACCACTCCCACATTTTTTTATTGGTATATTTTGGTTTCACTTTTTGCTTTTTCCAACTATATATATATATCTAACTACATTTTTATTTTTACAGTTTAGTAGATACTCCTGATGATGGCCTAATAAGCCGAAATCGATCGAGTGATTTTTTAAACCTTTTGTAATTTTGCGAAATATTTAACAAGTGTTTTTAAAAATTTTTAAAAATGTGTGTATTAAGTGTGTTTCGCCAAGTGCCTACGGCAGAAAGTGTAAGAAGTACTACGTAGTATACTACGAGACCGTAATTTTGTGCAAACAAATTTTTTGTTAAAATTTTATTATTTTATTGGCTTAATCGATGCTCTAGATTATCAGAATTATGATAAAAATAATTTTAATATAAATTTATATAAACACATTTAATAAATGCGTGCTCTTTCGGTGGCGTACTGTACTACGTAGTATACCACGAGACCGTAATTTTGTGCAAACAAATTTTTTGTTAAAATTTTATTATTTTATTGGCTTAATCGATGCTCTAGATTATCAGAATTATGATAAAAATAATTTTAATATAAATTTATATAAACACATTTAATAAATGCGTGCTCTTTCGGTGGCGTACTGTACTACGTAGTATACTACGAGACCGTAATTTTGTGCAAACAAATTTTTTGTTAAAATTTTATTATTTTATTGGCTTAATCGATGCTCTAGATTATCAGAATTATGATAAAAATAATTTTAATATAAATTTATATAAACACATTTAATAAATGCGTGCTCTTTCGGTGGCGTACTGTACTACGTAGTATACTACGAGACCGTAATTTTGTGCAAACAAATTTTTTGTTAAAATTTTATTATTTTATTGGCTTAATCGATGCTCTAGATTATCAGAATTATGATAAAAATAATTTTAATATAAATTTATATAAACACATTTAATAAATGCGTGCTCTTTCGGTGGCGTACTGTACTACGTAGTATACTACGAGACCGTAATTTTGTGCAAACAAATTTTTTGTTAAAATTTTATTATTTTATTGGCTTAATCGATGCTCTAGATTATCAGAATTATGATAAAAATAATTTTAATATAAATTTATATAAACACATTTAATAAATGCGTGCTCTTTCGGTGGCGTACTGTACTACGTAGTATACTACGAGACCGTAATTTGTGCAAACAAATTTTTTGTTAAAATTTTATTATTTTATTGGCTTAATCGATGCTCTAGATTATCAGAATTATGATAAAAATAATTTTAATATAAATTTATATAAACACATTTAATAAATGCGTGCTCTTTCGGTGGCGTACTGTACTACGTAGTATACTACGAGACCGTAATTTTGTGCAAACAAATTTTTTGTTAAAATTTTATTATTTTATTGGCTTAATCGATGCTCTAGATTATCAGAATTATGATAAAAATAATTTTAATATAAATTTATATAAACACATTTAATAAATGCGTGCTCTTTCGGTGGCGTACTGTACTACGTAGTATACCACGAGACCATAATTTTGTGCAAACAAATTTTTTGTTAAAATTTTATTATTTTATTGGCTTAATCGATGCTCTAGATTATCAGAATTATGATAAAAATAATTTTAATATAAATTTATATAAACACATTTAATAAATGCGTGCTCTTTCGGTGGCGTACTGTACTACGTAGTATACCACGAGACCGTAATTTTGTGCAAACAAATTTTTTGTTAAAATTTTATTATTTTATTGGCTTAATCGATGCTCTAGATTATCAGAATTATGATAAAAATAACTTTAATATAAATTTATATAAACACATTTAATAAATGCGTGCTCTTTCGGTGGCGTACTGTACTACGTAGTATACTACGAGACCATAATTTTGTGCAAACAAATTTTTTGTTAAAATTTTAATATTTTATTGGCTTAATCGATGCTCTAGATTATCAGAATTATGATAAAAATAATTTTAATATAAATTTATATAAACACATTTAATAAATGCGTGCTCTTTCGGTGGCGTACTGTACTACGTAGTATACTACGAGACCGTAATTTTGTGCAAACAAATTTTTTGTTAAAATTTTATTATTTTATTGGCTTAATCGATGCTCTAGATTATCAGAATTATGATAAAAATAATTTTAATATAAATTTATATAAACACATTTAGTAAATGCGTGCTCTTTCGGTGGCGTACTGTACTATGTAGTATACTACGAGACCGTAATTTTGTGCAAACAAATTTTTTGTTAAAATTTTATTATTTTATTGGCTTAATCGATGCTCTAGATTATCAGAATTATGATAAAAATAATTTTAATATAAATTTATATAAACACATTTAATAAATGCGTGCTCTTTCGGTGGCGTACTGTACTACGTAGTATACTACGAGACTTTTAGATTATCAGAATTATGATAAAAATAATTTTAATATAAATTTATATAAACACATTTAATAAATGCGTGCTCTTTCGGTGGCGTACTGTACTACGTAGTATACCACGAGACCGTAATTTTGTGCAAACAAATTTTTTGTTAAAATTTTATTATTTTATTGGCTTAATCGATGCTCTAGATTATCAGAATTATGATAAAAATAATTTTAATATAAATTTATATAAACACATTTAATAAATGCGTGCTCTTTCGGTGGCGTACTGTACTACGTAGTATACTACGAGACCGTAATTTTGTGCAAACAAATTTTTTGTTAAAATTTTATTATTTTATTGGCTTAATCGATGCTCTAGATTATCAGAATTATGATAAAAATAATTTTAATATAAATTTATATAAACACATTTAATAAATGCGTGCTCTTTCGGTGGCGTACTGTACTACGTAGTATACTACGAGACCGTAATTTTGTGCAAACAAATTTTTTGTTAAAATTTTATTATTTTATTGGCTTAATCGATGCTCTAGATTATCAGAATTATGATAAAAATAATTTTAATATAAATTTATATAAACACATTTAATAAATGCGTGCTCTTTCGGTGGCGTACTGTACTACGTAGTATACCACGAGACCATAATTTTGTGCAAACAAATTTTTTGTTAAAATTTTATTATTTTATTGGCTTAATCGATGCTCTAGATTATCAGAATTATGATAAAAATAATTTTAATATAAATTTATATAAACACATTTAATAAATGCGTGCTCTTTCGGTGGCGTACTGTACTACGTAGTATACCACGAGACCGTAATTTTGTGCAAACAAATTTTTTGTTAAAATTTTATTATTTTATTGGCTTAATCGATGCTCTAGATTATCAGAATTATGATAAAAATAATTTTAATATAAATTTATATAAACACATTTAATAAATGCGTGCTCTTTCGGTGGCGTACTGTACTACGTAGTATACCACGAGACCGTAATTTTGTGCAAACAAATTTTTTGTTAAAATTTTATTATTTTATTGGCTTAATCGATGCTCTAGATTATCAGAATTATGATAAAAATAATTTTAATATAAATTTATATAAACACATTTAATAAATGCGTGCTCTTTCGGTGGCGTACTGTACTACGTAGTATACCACGAGACCGTAATTTTGTGCAAACAAATTTTTTGTTAAAATTTTATTATTTTATTGGCTTAATCGATGCTCTAGATTATCAGAATTATGATAAAAATAACTTTAATATAAATTTATATAAACACATTTAATAAATGCGTGCTCTTTCGGTGGCGTACTGTACTACGTAGTATACTACGAGACCATAATTTTGTGCAAACAAATTTTTTGTTAAAATTTTAATATTTTATTGGCTTAATCGATGCTCTAGATTATCAGAATTATGATAAAAATAATTTTAATATAAATTTATATAAACACATTTAATAAATGCGTGCTCTTTCGGTGGCGTACTGTACTACGTAGTATACTACGAGACCGTAATTTTGTGCAAACAAATTTTTTGTTAAAATTTTATTATTTTATTGGCTTAATCGATGCTCTAGATTATCAGAATTATGATAAAAATAATTTTAATATAAATTTATATAAACACATTTAGTAAATGCGTGCTCTTTCGGTGGCGTACTGTACTACGTAGTATACTACGAGACCGTAATTTTGTGCAAACAAATTTTTTGTTAAAATTTTATTATTTTATTGGCTTAATCGATGCTCTAGATTATCAGAATTATGATAAAAATAATTTTAATATAAATTTATATAAACACATTTAATAAATGCGTGCTCTTTCGGTGGCGTACTGTACTACGTAGTATACTACGAGACCGTAATTTTGTGCAAACAAATTTTTTGTTAAAATTTTATTATTTTATTGGTTTAATCGATGCTCTAGATTATCAGAATTATGATAAAAATAATTTTAATATAAATTTATATAAACACATTTAATAAATGCGTGCTCTTTCGGTGGCGTACTGTACTACGTAGTATACCACGAGACCGTAATTTTGTGCAAACAAATTTTTTGTTAAAATTTTATTATTTTATTGGCTTAATCGATGCTCTAGATTATCAGAATTATGATAAAAATAATTTTAATATAAATTTATATAAACACATTTAATAAATGCGTGCTCTTTCGGTGGCGTACTGTACTACGTAGTATACTACGAGACCGTAATTTTGTGCAAACAAATTTTTTGTTAAAATTTTATTATTTTATTGGCTTAATCGATGCTCTAGATTATCAGAATTATGATAAAAATAATTTTAATATAAATTTATATAAACACATTTAATAAATGCGTGCTCTTTCGGTGGCGTACTGTACTACGTAGTATACTACGAGACCGTAATTTTGTGCAAACAAATTTTTTGTTAAAATTTTATTATTTTATTGGCTTAATCGATGCTCTAGATTATCAGAATTATGATAAAAATAATTTTAATATAAATTTATATAAACACTTTTATATAAACACATTATGGTTTACCTAAAATCCATAAAGAAGGCATTCCAATTAGACCAATAGTAGCGTATTGCAATGCACCTGCCTACAAGCTATGTAAGGGTTTCATAAACTTTTTCAACAGTCATACCAATTTCGTTTCGGCTTTCTCGGTTAAGAACTCGGTAGAATTGATTAGCAAAATTCAAGATGTTGATATTCCACTACACTCAAAATTAGTTTCGTTTGACGTTGCTAGTCTTTTCACTTCTATTCCAATTAACATTTTGTCTCAAATAGTTTATACTTACTTAGATAGGGATGTTGCAGATGGAAGCCTTCGGAATGAACTGAAGCTGATATTTGAAACTTGTATTAAACAAAATTATTTTTGCTTTGATAATAAGTATTTCAGATTCACTGATGGTCTACCGATGGGCTCCCCTCTGTCACCTTTGTTAGCAGAAATTTTCATGAATTTCTTCGAACAAACGATTGTATCAAGCAATAATCCTTATTTCCGTCATATGATCTTTTGGTACAGATATGTTGATGACATACTATGTCTATGGAATGGAACTGATAGGCTATTAACCTCTTTTCTCACTTGGTTAAATTCTCAATATCCCACCATTAATTTTACGGTAGAAAAAGAAGAAAACAAATCTATTAACTTTCTAGATATAACAATAACCAGAATTAATTCTTCATTAGAGTTCAAAATTTATAGAAAACCCACGTATACAGACGCCATTATACCTAACTCGTCAAACCATCCCCATAATATTAAAATGTCAGCTTTCCACTCATTCTTAGATAGATTAATAAACATTCCTTTGACCATATCCAATTATAACAAAGAGCTTAATATAATTTTAGAAATAGCAGCGAATAACGGTTATGCAGCTAAGACTATATTAAAGCTATTAAACAGAAAACTGAAGCATAAAGCTTTAGCTAACATTTATCCACCTGATAGTCCAATGCCGAAAAATTGGCGCCGCTTAGAGTATATAGGAAAAACTAGTCAACGGATTAGTAACATCGTGACACAATATACAGATATTAGCTTTGCTTTTTATAACAATAATACAATTAAGAAAATGATTTTTAACAACAAACCAAGAATTGATCGCCTTTCCAAGTCTGGCGTTTATAAGATCAATTGCAATGATTGTAGTTCCTCTTATATCGGACAGACTGGGCGTAATTTTGAAGTTAGAGTTAAAGAACATTTATCTGGTAGCCATGAATCATCCCTTTATAATCATTTAACGTTAGAAAATCACACATCCAGTTTAAACAATTTAGAAATATTGCATGTACAACCAAAAAGCAGACGTTTAGACAACTTAGAATCTTACGAAATCCGAAAAGCTATATTTCTTAACCAAAATATCCTCAACGAACAGAGAGAAATCCGTTTCTCACCAATTACCGACCCCGCATTGTTTTATTCACATACTCATTCCATACCATAAAATTACTAATTCGTCGGGTTATAAAAAATAAAAATAAAAAAATATAAAAAAAATCAACATCTGGAATTTTGTTATTCGACCGTTGACTAATCAATAATCATATACCTGTGTTTAACTCACCCTCTTTTAATTTTTATTTTTTAATGTTTATTGCTCTCACCAATTTTACCTGTGTTTAACTAACCCCTTTTTTAATTTTTTATTTTTATTTTTTACCACTCCCACATTTTTTTATTGGTATATTTTGGTTTCACTTTTTGCTTTTTCCAACTATATATATATATCTAACTACATTTTTATTTTTACAGTTTAGTAGATACTCCTGATGATGGCCTAATAAGCCGAAATCGATCGAGTGATTTTTTAAACCTTTTGTAATTTTGCGAAATATTTAACAAGTGTTTTTAAAAATTTTTAAAAATGTGTGTATTAAGTGTGTTTCGCCAAGTGCCTACGGCAGAAAGTGTAAGAAGTACTACGTAGTATACTACGAGACCGTAATTTTGTGCAAACAAATTTTTTGTTAAAATTTTATTATTTTATTGGCTTAATCGATGCTCTAGATTATCAGAATTATGATAAAAATAATTTTAATATAAATTTATATAAACACATTTAATAAATGCGTGCTCTTTCGGTGGCGTACTGTACTACGTAGTATACCACGAGACCGTAATTTTGTGCAAACAAATTTTTTGTTAAAATTTTATTATTTTATTGGCTTAATCGATGCTCTAGATTATCAGAATTATGATAAAAATAATTTTAATATAAATTTATATAAACACATTTAATAAATGCGTGCTCTTTCGGTGGCGTACTGTACTACGTAGTATACTACGAGACCGTAATTTTGTGCAAACAAATTTTTTGTTAAAATTTTATTATTTTATTGGCTTAATCGATGCTCTAGATTATCAGAATTATGATAAAAATAATTTTAATATAAATTTATATAAACACATTTAATAAATGCGTGCTCTTTCGGTGGCGTACTGTACTACGTAGTATACTACGAGACCGTAATTTTGTGCAAACAAATTTTTTGTTAAAATTTTATTATTTTATTGGCTTAATCGATGCTCTAGATTATCAGAATTATGATAAAAATAATTTTAATATAAATTTATATAAACACATTTAATAAATGCGTGCTCTTTCGGTGGCGTACTGTACTACGTAGTATACCACGAGACCATAATTTTGTGCAAACAAATTTTTTGTTAAAATTTTATTATTTTATTGGCTTAATCGATGCTCTAGATTATCAGAATTATGATAAAAATAATTTTAATATAAATTTATATAAACACATTTAATAAATGCGTGCTCTTTCGGTGGCGTACTGTACTACGTAGTATACCACGAGACCGTAATTTTGTGCAAACAAATTTTTTGTTAAAATTTTATTATTTTATTGGCTTAATCGATGCTCTAGATTATCAGAATTATGATAAAAATAATTTTAATATAAATTTATATAAACACATTTAATAAATGCGTGCTCTTTCGGTGGCGTACTGTACTACGTAGTATACCACGAGACCGTAATTTTGTGCAAACAAATTTTTTGTTAAAATTTTATTATTTTATTGGCTTAATCGATGCTCTAGATTATCAGAATTATGATAAAAATAATTTTAATATAAATTTATATAAACACATTTAATAAATGCGTGCTCTTTCGGTGGCGTACTGTACTACGTAGTATACTACGAGACCGTAATTTTGTGCAAACAAATTTTTTGTTAAAATTTTATTATTTTATTGGCTTAATCGATGCTCTAGATTATCAGAATTATGATAAAAATAATTTTAATATAAATTTATATAAACACATTTAATAAATGCGTGCTCTTTCGGTGGCGTACTGTACTACGTAGTATACCACGAGACCGTAATTTTGTGCAAACAAATTTTTTGTTAAAATTTTATTATTTTATTGGCTTAATCGATGCTCTAGATTATCAGAATTATGATAAAAATAATTTTAATATAAATTTATATAAACACATTTAATAAATGCGTGCTCTTTCGGTGGCGTACTGTACTACGTAGTATACTACGAGACCGTAATTTTGTGCAAACAAATTTTTTGTTAAAATTTTATTATTTTATTGGCTTAATCGATGCTCTAGATTATCAGAATTATGATAAAAATAATTTTAATATAAATTTATATAAACACATTTAATAAATGCGTGCTCTTTCGGTGGCGTACTGTACTACGTAGTATACTACGAGACCGTAATTTTGTGCAAACAAATTTTTTGTTAAAATTTTATTATTTTATTGGCTTAATCGATGCTCTAGATTATCAGAATTATAATAAAAATAATTTTAATATAAATTTATATAAACACATTTAATAAATGCGTGCTCTTTCGGTGGCGTACTGTACTACGTAGTATACCACGAGACCGTAATTTTGTGCAAACAAATTTTTTGTTAAAATTTTATTATTTTATTGGCTTAATCGATGCTCTAGATTATCAGAATTATGATAAAAATAATTTTAATATAAATTTATATAAACACATTTAATAAATGCGTGCTCTTTCGGTGGCGTACTGTACTACGTAGTATACTACGAGACCGTAATTTTGTGCAAACAAATTTTTTGTTAAAATTTTATTATTTTATTGGCTTAATCGATGCTCTAGATTATCAGAATTATGATAAAAATAATTTTAATATAAATTTATATAAACACATTTAATAAATGCGTGCTCTTTCGGTGGCGTACTGTACTACGTAGTATACTACGAGACCATAATTTTGTGCAAACAAATTTTTTGTTAAAATTTTAATATTTTATTGGCTTAATCGATGCTCTAGATTATCAGAATTATGATAAAAATAATTTTAATATAAATTTATATAAACACATTTAATAAATGCGTGCTCTTTCGGTGGCGTACTGTACTACGTAGTATACTACGAGACCGTAATTTTGTAAAAACAAATTTTTTGTTAAAATTTTATTATTTTATTGGCTTAATCGATGCTCTAGATTATCAGAATTATGATAAAAATAATTTTAGTATAAATTTATATAAACACATTTAATAAATGCGTGCTCTTTCGGTGGCGTACTGTACTACGTAGTATACTACGAGACCGTAATTTTGTGCAAACAAATTTTTTGTTAAAATTTTATTATTTTATTGGCTTAATCGATGCTCTAGATTATCAGAATTATGATAAAAATAATTTTAATATAAATTTATATAAACACATTTAATAAATGCGTGCTCTTTCGGTGGCGTACTGTACTACGTAGTATACTACGAGACCGTAATTTTGTGCAAACAAATTTTTTGTTAAAATTTTATTATTTTATTGGCTTAATCGATGCTCTAGATTATCAGAATTATGATAAAAATAATTTTAATATAAATTTATATAAACACATTTAATAAATGCGTGCTCTTTCGGTGGCGTACCGTACTACGTAGTATACTACGAAATCGTAATTTTGTTCAAACAAATTTTTTGTTAAAATTTTATTATTTTATTGGCTTAATCGATGCTCTAGATTATCAGAATTATGATAAAAATAATTTTAATATAAATTTATATAAACACATTTAATAAATGCGTGCTCTTTCGGTGGCGTACTGTACTACGTAGTATACTACGAGACCGTAATTTTGTGCAAACAAATTTTTTGTTAAAATTTTATTATTTTATTGGCTTAATCGATGCTCTAGATTATCAGAATTATGATAAAAATAATTTTAATATAAATTTATATAAACACATTTAATAAATGCGTGCTCTTTCGGTGGCGTACTGTACTACGTAGTATACCACGAGACCGTAATTTTGTGCAAACAAATTTTTTGTTAAAATTTTATTATTTTATTGGCTTAATCGATGCTCTAGATTATCAGAATTATGATAAAAATAATTTTAATATAAATTTATATAAACACATTTAATAAATGCGTGCTCTTTCGGTGGCGTACTGTACTACGTAGTATACTACGAGACCGTAATTTTGTGCAAACAAATTTTTTGTTAAAATTTTATTATTTTATTGGCTTAATCGATGCTCTAGATTATCAGAATTATGATAAAAATAATTTTAATATAAATTTATATAAACACATTTAATAAATGCGTGCTCTTTCGGTGGCGTACTGTACTACGTAGTATACCACGAGACCGTAATTTTGTGCAAACAAATTTTTTGTTAAAATTTTATTATTTTATTGGCTTAATCGATGCTCTAGATTATCAGAATTATGATAAAAATAATTTTAATATAAATTTATATAAACACATTTAATAAATGCGTGCTCTTTCGGTGGCGTACTGTACTACGTAGTATACTACGAGACCGTAATTTTGTGCAAACAAATTTTTTGTTAAAATTTTATTATTTTATTGGCTTAATCGATGCTCTAGATTATCAGAATTATGATAAAAATAATTTTAATATAAATTTATATAAACACATTTAATAAATGCGTGCTCTTTCGGTGGCGTACTGTACTACGTAGTATACTACGAGACCGTAATTTTGTGCAAACAAATTTTTTGTTAAAATTTTATTATTTTATTGGCTTAATCGATGCTCTAGATTATCAGAATTATGATAAAAATAATTTTAATATAAATTTATATAAACACATTTAATAAATGCGTGCTCTTTCGGTGGCGTACTGTACTACGTAGTATACTACGAGACCGTAATTTTGTGCAAACAAATTTTTTGTTAAAATTTTATTATTTTATTGGCTTAATCGATGCTCTAGATTATCAGAATTATGATAAAAATAATTTTAATATAAATTTATATAAACACATTTAATAAATGCGTGCTCTTTCGGTGGCGTACTGTACTACGTAGTATACTACGAGACCGTAATTTTGTGCAAACAAATTTTTTATTAAAATTTTATTATTTTATTGGCTTAATCGATGCTCTAGATTATCAGAATTATGATAAAAATAATTTTAATATAAATTTATATAAACACATTTAATAAATGCGTGCTCTTTCGGTGGCGTACTGTACTACGTAGTATACCACGAGACCGTAATTTTGTGCAAACAAATTTTTTGTTAAAATTTTATTATTTTATTGGCTTAATCGATGCTCTAGATTATCAGAATTATGATAAAAATAATTTTAATATAAATTTATATAAACACATTTAATAAATGCGTGCTCTTTCGGTGGCGTACTGTACTACGTAGTATACTACGAGACCGTAATTTTGTGCAAACAAATTTTTTGTTAAAATTTGATTATTTTATTGGCTTAATCGATGCTCTAGATTATCAGAATTATGATAAAAATAATTTTAATATAAATTTATATAAACACATTTAATAAATGCGTGCTCTTTCGGTGGCGTACTGTACTACGTAGTATACTACGAGACCATAATTTTGTGCAAACAAATTTTTTGTTAAAATTTTAATATTTTATAGGCTTAATCGATGCTCTAGATTATCAGAATTATGATAAAAATAATTTTAATATAAATTTATATAAACACATTTAATAAATGCGTGCTCTTTCGGTGCCGTACTGTACTACGTAGTATACTACGAGACCGTAATTTTGTGCAAACAAATTTTTTGTTAAAATTTTATTATTTTATTGGCTTAATCGATGCTCTAGATTATCAGAATTATGATAAAAATAATTTTAATATAAATTTATATAAACACATTTAATAAATGCGTGCTCTTTCGGTGGCGTACTGTACTACGTAGTATACTACGAGACCGTAATTTTGTGCAAACAAATTTTTTGTTAAAATTTTATTATTTTATTGGCTTAATCGATGCTCTAGATTATCAGAATTATGATAAAAATAATTTTAATATAAATTTATATAAACACATTTAATAAATGCGTGCTCTTTCGGTGGCGTACTGTACTACGTAGTATACTACGAGACCGTAATTTTGTGCAAACAAATTTTTTGTTAAAATTTTATTATTTTATTGGCTTAATCGATGCTCTAGATTATCAGAATTATGATAAAAATAATTTTAATATAAATTTATATAAACACATTTAATAAATGCGTGCTCTTTCGGTGGCGTACTGTACTACGTAGTATACTACGAGACCGTAATTTTGTGCAAACAAATTTTTTATTAAAATTTTATTATTTTATTGGCTTAATCGATGCTCTAGATTATCAGAATTATGATAAAAATAATTTTAATATAAATTATATAAACACATTTAATAAATGCGTGCTCTTTCGGTGGCGTACTGTACTACGTAGTATACCACGAGACCGTAATTTTGTGCAAACAAATTTTTTGTTAAAATTTTATTATTTTATTGGCTTAATCGATGCTCTAGATTATCAGAATTATGATAAAAATAATTTTAATATAAATTTATATAAACACATTTAATAAATGCGTGCTCTTTCGGTGGCGTACTGTACTACGTAGTATACTACGAGACCGTAATTTTGTGCAAACAAATTTTTTGTTAAAATTTTATTATTTTATTGGCTTAATCGATGCTCTAGATTATCAGAATTATGATAAAAATCATTTTAATATAAATTTATATAAACACATTTAATAAATGCGTGCTCTTTCGGTGGCGTACTGTACTACGTAGTATACTACGAGACCGTAATTTTGTGCAAACAAATTTTTTGTTAAAATTTTATTATTTTATTGGCTTAATCGATGCTCTAGATTATCAGAATTATGATAAAAATAATTTTAATATAAATTTATATAAACACATTTAATAAATGCGTGCTCTTTCGGTGGCGTACCGTACTACGTAGTATACTACGAGATCGTAATTTTGTTCAAACAAATTTTTTGTTAAAATTTGATTATTTTATTGGCTTAATCGATGCTCTAGATTATCAGAATTATGATAAAAATAATTTTAATATAAATTTATATAAACACATTTAATAAATGCGTGCTCTTTCGGTGGCGTACTGTACTACGTAGTATACCACGAGACCGTAATTTTGTGCAAACAAATTTTTTGTTAAAATTTTATTATTTTATTGGCTTAATCGATGCTCTAGATTATCAGAATTATGATAAAAATAATTTTAATATAAATTTATATAAACACATTTAATAAATGCGTGCTCTTTCGGTGGCGTACTGTACTACGTAGTATACTACGAGACCGTAATTTTGTGCAAACAAATTTTTTGTTAAAATTTTATTATTTTATTGGCTTAATCGATGCTCTAGATTATCAGAATTATGATAAAAATAATTTTAATATAAATTTATATAAACACATTTAATAAATGCGTGCTCTTTCGGTGGCGTACTGTACTACCACGAGACCGTAATTTTGTGCAAACAAATTTTTTGTTAAAATTTTATTATTTTATTGGCTTAATCGATGCTCTAGATTATCAGAATTATGATAAAAATAATTTTAATATAAATTTATATAAACACATTTAATAAATGCGTGCTCTTTCGGTGGCGTACTGTACTACGTAGTATACTACGAGACCGTAATTTTGTTCAAACAAATTTTTTGTTAAAATTTTATTATTTTATTGGCTTAATCGATGCTCTAGATTATCAGAATTATGATAAAAATAATTTTAATATAAATTTATATAAACACATTTAATAAATGCGTGCTCTTTCGGTGGCGTACTGTACTACGTAGTATACTACGAGACCGTAATTTTGTGCAAACAAATTTTTTGTTAAAATTTTATTATTTTATTGGCTTAATCGATGCTCTAGATTATCAGAATTATGATAAAAATAATTTTAATATAAATTTATATAAACACATTTAATAAATGCGTAGTATACTACGAGACCGTAATTTTGTGCAAACAAATTTTTTGTTAAAATTTTATTATTTTATTGGCTTAATCGATGCTCTAGATTATCAGAATTATGATAAAAATAATTTTAATCTAAATTTATATAAACACATTTAATAAATGCGTGCTCTTTCGGTGGCGTACTGTACTACGTAGTATACTACGAGACCATAATTTTGTGCAAACAAATTTTTTGTTAAAATTTTAATATTTTATTGGCTTAATCGATGCTCTAGATTATCAGAATTATGATAAAAATAATTTTAATATAAATTTATATAAACACATTTAATAAATGCGTGCTCTTTCGGTGGCGTACTGTACTACGTAGTATACTACGAGACCGTAATTTTGTGCAAACAAATTTTTTGTTAAAATTTTATTATTTTATTGGCTTAATCGATGCTCTAGATTATCAGAATTATGATAAAAATAATTTTAATATAAATAAACACATTTAATAAATGCGTGCTCTTTCGGTGGCGTACTGTACTACGTAGTATACTACGAGACCGTAATTTTGTGCAAACAAATTTTTTGTTAAAATTTTATTATTTTATTGGCTTAATCGATGCTCTAGATTATCAGAATTATGATAAAAATAATTTTAATATAAATTTATATAAACACATTTAATAAATGCGTGCTCTTTCGGTGGCGTACTGTACTACGTAGTATACTACGAGACCGTAATTTTGTGCAAACAAATTTTTTGTTAAAATTTTATTATTTTATTGGCTTAATCGATGCTCTAGATTATCAGAATTATGATAAAAATAATTTTAATATAAATTTATATAAACACATTTAATAAATGCGTGCTCTTTCGGTGGCGTACTGTACTACGTAGTATACCACGAGACCGTAATTTTGTGCAAACAAATTTTTTGTTAAAATTTTATTATTTTATTGGCTTAATCGATGCTCTAGATTATCAGAATTATGATAAAAATAATTTTAATATAAATTTATATAAACACATTTAATAAATGCGTGCTCTTTCGGTGGCGTACTGTACTACGTAGTATACTACGAGACCGTAATTTTGTGCAAACAAATTTTTTGTTAAAATTTTATTATTTTATTGGCTTAATCGATGCTCTAGATTATCAGAATTATGATAAAAATAATTTTAATATAAATTTATATAAACACATTTAATAAATGCGTGCTCTTTCGGTGGCGTACTGTACTACGTAGTATACCACGAGACCGTAATTTTGTGCAAACAAATTTTTTGTTAAAATTTTATTATTTTATTGGCTTAATCGATGCTCTAGATTATCAGAATTATGATAAAAATAATTTTAATATAAATTTATATAAACACATTTAATAAATGCGTGCTCTTTCGGTGGCGTACTGTACTACGTAGTATACTACGAGACCGTAATTTTGTGCAAACAAATTTTTTGTTAAAATTTTATTATTTTATTGGTTTAATCGATGCTCTAGATTATCAGAATTATGATAAAAATAATTTTAATATAAATTTATATAAACACATTTAATAAATGCGTGCTCTTTCGGTGGCGTACTGTACTACGTAGTATACTACGAGACCGTAATTTTGTGCAAACAAATTTTTTGTTAAAATTTTAATATTTTATTGGCTTAATCGATGCTCTAGATTATCAGAATTATGATAAAAATAATTTTAATATAAATTTATATAAACACATTTAATAAATGCGTGCTCTTTCGGTGGCGTACTGTACTACGTAGTATACTACGAGACCGTAATTTTGTGCAAACAAATTTTTTGTTAAAATTTTATTATTTTATTGGCTTAATCGATGCTCTAGATTATCAGAATTATGATAAAAATAATTTTAATATAAATTTATATAAACACATTTAATAAATGCGTGCTCTTTCGGTGGCGTACTGTACTACGTAGTATACCACGAGACCGTAATTTTGTGCAAACAAATTTTTTTTTAAATTTTAATATTTTATTGGCTTAATCGATGCTCTAGATTATCAGAATTATGATAAAAATAATTTTAATATAAATTTATATAAACACATTTAATAAATGCGTGCTCTTTCGGTGGCGTACCGTACTACGTAGTATACTACGAGATCGTAATTTTGCGCAAACAAATTTTTTGTTAAAATTTTATTATTTTATTGGCTTAATCGATGCTCTAGATTATCAGAATTATGATAAAAATAATTTTAATATAAATTTATATAAACACATTTAATAAATGCGTGCTATTTCGGTGGCGTACTGTACTACGTAGTATACCACGAGACCGTAATTTTGTGCAAACAAATTTTTGGTTAAAATTTTATTATTTTATTGGCTTAATCGATGCTCTAGATTATCAGAATTATGATAAAAATAATTTTAATATAAATTTATATAAACACATTTAATAAATGCGTGCTCTTTCGGTGGCGTACTGTACTACGTAGTATACTACGAGACCGTAATTTTGTGCAAACAAATTTTTTGTTAAAATTTTATTATTTTATTGGCTTAATCGATGCTCTAGATTATCAGAATTATGATAAAAATAATTTTAATATAAATTTATATAAACACATTTAATAAATGCGTGCTCTTTCGGTGGCGTACTGTACTACGTAGTATACCACGAGACCGTAATTTTGTGCAAACAAATTTTTTGTTAAAATTTTATTATTTAATTGGCTTAATCGATGCTCTAGATTATCAGAATTATGATAAAAATAATTTTAATATAAATTTATATAAACACATTTAATAAATGCGTGCTCTTTCGGTGGCGTACCGTACTACGTAGTATACTACGAAATCGTAATTTTGTTCAAACAAATTTTTTGTTAAAATTTTATTATTTTATTGGCTTAATCGATGCTCTAGATTATCAGAATTATGATAAAAATAATTTTAATATAAATTTATATAAACACATTTAATAAATGCGGCTCTTTCGGTGGCGTACTGTACTACGTAGTATACTACGAGACCGTAATTTTGTGCAAACAAATTTTTTGTTAAAATTTTATTATTTTATTGGCTTAATCGATGCTCTAGATTATCAGAATTATGATAAAAATAATTTTAATATAAATTTATATAAACACATTTAATAAATGCGTGCTCTTTCGGTGGCGTACTGTACTACGTAGTATACTACGAGACCGTAATTTTGTGCAAACAAATTTTTTGTTAAAATTTTATTATTTTATTGGCTTAATCGATGCTCTAGATTATCCAGAATTATGATAAAAATAATTTTAATATAAATTTATATAAACACATTTAATAAATGCGTGCTCTTTCGGTGGCGTACTGTACTACGTAGTATACTACGAGACCGTAATTTTGTGCAAACAAATTTTTTGTTAAAATTTTATTATTTTATTGGCTTAATCGATGCTCTAGATTATCAGAATTATGATAAAAATAATTTTAATATAAATTTATATAAACACATTTAATAAATGCGTGCTCTTTCGGTGGCGTACTGTACTACGTAGTATACCAAGAGACCGTAATTTTGTGCAAACAAATTTTTTGTTAAAATTTTATTATTTTATTGGCTTAATCGATGCTCTAGATTATCAGAATTATTATAAAAATAATTTTAATATAAATTTATATAAACACATTTAATAAATGCGTGCTCTTTCGGTGGCGTACTGTACTACGTAGTATACTACGAGACCGTAATTTTGTGCAAACAAATTTTTTGTTAAAATTTTATTATTTTATTGGCTTAATCGATGCTCTAGATTATCAGAATTATGATAAAAATAATTTTAATATAAATTTATATAAACACATTTAATAAATGCGTGCTCTTTCGGTGGCGTACTGTACTACGTAGTATACCACGAGACCGTAATTTTGTGCAAACAAATTTTTTGTTAAAATTTTATTATTTTATTGGCTTAATCGATGCTCTAGATTATCAGAATTATGATAAAAATAATTTTAATATAAATTTATATAAACACATTTAATAAATGCGTGCTCTTTCGGTGGCGTACTGTACTACGTAGTATACTACGAGACCGTAATTTTGTGCAAACAAATTTTTTGTTAAAATTTTATTATTTTATTGGCTTAATCGATGCTCTAGATTATCAGAATTATGATAAAAATAATTTTAATATAAATTTATATAAACACATTTAATAAATGCGTGCTCTTTCGGTGGCGTACTGTACTACGTAGTATACTACGAGACCGTAATTTTGTGCAAACAAATTTTTTGTTAAAATTTATTATTTATTGGCTTAATCGATGCTCTAGATTATCAGAATTATGATAAAAATAATTTTAATATAAATTTATATAAACACATTTAATAAATGCGTGCTCTTTCGGTGGCGTACTGTACTACGTAGTATACTACGAGATCGTAATTTTGTTCAAACAAATTTTTTGTTAAAATTTTATTATTTTATTGGCTTAATCGATGCTCTAGATTATCAGAATTATGATAAAAATAATTTTAATATAAATTTATATAAACACATTTAATAAATGCGTGCTCTTTCGGTGGCGTACTGTACTACGTAGTATACTACGAGACCGTAATTTTGTGCAAACAAATTTTTTGTTAAAATTTTATTATTTTATTGGCTTAATCGATGCTCTAGATTATCAGAATTATGATAAAAATAATTTTAATATAAATTTATATAAACACATTTAATAAATGCGTGCTCTTTCGGTGGCGTACTGTACTACGTAGTATACTACGAGACCATAATTTTGTGCAAACAAATTTTTTGTTAAAATTTTAATATTTTATTGGCTTAATCGATGCTCTAGATTATCAGAATTATGATAAAAATAATTTTAATATAAATTTATATAAACACATTTAATAAATGCGTGCTCTTTCGGTGGCGTACTGTACTACGTAGTATACTACGAGACCGTAATTTTGTGCAAACAAATTTTTTGTTAAAATTTTATTATTTTATTGGCTTAATCGATGCTCTAGATTATCAGAATTATGATAAAAATAATTTTAATATAAATTTATATAAACACATTTAATAAATGCGTGCTCTTTCGGTGGCGTACTGTACTACGTGTAGTATACCACGAGACCGTAATTTTGTGCAAACAAATTTTTTGTTAAAATTTTATTATTTTATTGGCTTAATCGATGCTCTAGATTATCAGAATTATGATAAAAATAATTTTAATATAAATTTATATAAACACATTTAATAAATGCGTGCTCTTTCGGTGGCGTACTGTACTACGTAGTATACTACGAGACCGTAATTTTGTGCAAACAAATTTTTTGTTAAAATTTGATTATTTTATTGGCTTAATCGATGCTCTAGATTATCAGAATTATGATAAAAATAATTTTAATATAAATTTATATAAACACATTTAATAAATGCGTGCTCTTTCGGTGGCGTACTGTACTACGTAGTATACTACGAGACCATAATTTTGTGCAAACAAATTTTTTGTTAAAATTTTAATATTTTATAGGCTTAATCGATGCTCTAGATTATCAGAATTATGATAAAAATAATTTTAATATAAATTTATATAAACACATTTAATAAATGCGTGCTCTTTCGGTGCCGTACTGTACTACGTAGTATACTACGAGACCGTAATTTTGTGCAAACAAATTTTTTGTTAAAATTTTATTATTTTATTGGCTTAATCGATGCTCTAGATTATCAGAATTATGATAAAAATAATTTTAATATAAATTTATATAAACACATTTAATAAATGCGTGCTCTTTCGGTGGCGTACTGTACTACGTAGTATACTACGAGACCGTAATTTTGTGCAAACAAATTTTTTGTTAAAATTTTATTATTTTATTGGCTTAATCGATGCTCTAGATTATCAGAATTATGATAAAAATAATTTTAATATAAATTTATATAAACACATTTAATAAATGCGTGCTCTTTCGGTGGCGTACTGTACTACGTAGTATACTACGAGACCGTAATTTTGTGCAAACAAATTTTTTGTTAAAATTTTATTATTTTATTGGCTTAATCGATGCTCTAGATTATCAGAATTATGATAAAAATAATTTTAATATAAATTTATATAAACACATTTAATAAATGCGTGCTCTTTCGGTGGCGTACTGTACTACGTAGTATACTACGAGACCGTAATTTTGTGCAAACAAATTTTTTATTAAAATTTTATTATTTTATTGGCTTAATCGATGCTCTAGATTATCAGAATTATGATAAAAATAATTTTAATATAAATTATATAAACACATTTAATAAATGCGTGCTCTTTCGGTGGCGTACTGTACTACGTAGTATACCACGAGACCGTAATTTTGTGCAAACAAATTTTTTGTTAAAATTTTATTATTTTATTGGCTTAATCGATGCTCTAGATTATCAGAATTATGATAAAAATAATTTTAATATAAATTTATATAAACACATTTAATAAATGCGTGCTCTTTCGGTGGCGTACTGTACTACGTAGTATACTACGAGACCGTAATTTTGTGCAAACAAATTTTTTGTTAAAATTTTATTATTTTATTGGCTTAATCGATGCTCTAGATTATCAGAATTATGATAAAAATCATTTTAATATAAATTTATATAAACACATTTAATAAATGCGTGCTCTTTCGGTGGCGTACTGTACTACGTAGTATACTACGAGACCGTAATTTTGTGCAAACAAATTTTTTGTTAAAATTTTATTATTTTATTGGCTTAATCGATGCTCTAGATTATCAGAATTATGATAAAAATAATTTTAATATAAATTTATATAAACACATTTAATAAATGCGTGCTCTTTCGGTGGCGTACCGTACTACGTAGTATACTACGAGATCGTAATTTTGTTCAAACAAATTTTTTGTTAAAATTTGATTATTTTATTGGCTTAATCGATGCTCTAGATTATCAGAATTATGATAAAAATAATTTTAATATAAATTTATATAAACACATTTAATAAATGCGTGCTCTTTCGGTGGCGTACTGTACTACGTAGTATACCACGAGACCGTAATTTTGTGCAAACAAATTTTTTGTTAAAATTTTATTATTTTATTGGCTTAATCGATGCTCTAGATTATCAGAATTATGATAAAAATAATTTTAATATAAATTTATATAAACACATTTAATAAATGCGTGCTCTTTCGGTGGCGTACTGTACTACGTAGTATACTACGAGACCGTAATTTTGTGCAAACAAATTTTTTGTTAAAATTTTATTATTTTATTGGCTTAATCGATGCTCTAGATTATCAGAATTATGATAAA
Source organism: Tipula helvola (assembly GCA_963556165.1). Lineage (NCBI taxonomy): Eukaryota > Metazoa > Arthropoda > Insecta > Diptera > Tipulidae > Tipula > Tipula helvola. The sequence goes on from CAUVYM010000061.1 coordinate 25,369, forward strand.
AATAATTTTAATATAAATTTATATAAACACATTTAATAAATGCGTGCTCTTTCGGTGGCGTACTGTACTACGTAGTATACCACGAGACCGTAATTTTGTGCAAACAAATTTTTTGTTAAAATTTTATTATTTTATTGGCTTAATCGATGCTCTAGATTATCAGAATTATGATAAAAATAATTTTAATATAAATTTATATAAACACATTTAATAAATGCGTGCTCTTTCGGTGGCGTACTGTACTACGTAGTATACTACGAGACCGTAATTTTGTTCAAACAAATTTTTTGTTAAAATTTTATTATTTTATTGGCTTAATCGATGCTCTAGATTATCAGAATTATGATAAAAATAATTTTAATATAAATTTATATAAACACATTTAATAAATGCGTGCTCTTTCGGTGGCGTACTGTACTACGTAGTATACTACGAGACCGTAATTTTGTGCAAACAAATTTTTTGTTAAAATTTTATTATTTTATTGGCTTAATCGATGCTCTAGATTATCAGAATTATGATAAAAATAATTTTAATATAAATTTATATAAACACATTTAATAAATGCGTAGTATACTACGAGACCGTAATTTTGTGCAAACAAATTTTTTGTTAAAATTTTATTATTTTATTGGCTTAATCGATGCTCTAGATTATCAGAATTATGATAAAAATAATTTTAATCTAAATTTATATAAACACATTTAATAAATGCGTGCTCTTTCGGTGGCGTACTGTACTACGTAGTATACTACGAGACCATAATTTTGTGCAAACAAATTTTTTGTTAAAATTTTAATATTTTATTGGCTTAATCGATGCTCTAGATTATCAGAATTATGATAAAAATAATTTTAATATAAATTTATATAAACACATTTAGTAAATGCGTGCTCTTTCGGTGGCGTACTGTACTACGTAGTATACTACGAGACCGTAATTTTGTGCAAACAAATTTTTTGTTAAAATTTTATTATTTTATTGGCTTAATCGATGCTCTAGATTATCAGAATTATGATAAAAATAATTTTAATATAAATAAACACATTTAATAAATGCGTGCTCTTTCGGTGGCGTACTGTACTACGTAGTATACTACGAGACCGTAATTTTGTGCAAACAAATTTTTTGTTAAAATTTTATTATTTTATTGGCTTAATCGATGCTCTAGATTATCAGAATTATGATAAAAATAATTTTAATATAAATTTATATAAACACATTTAATAAATGCGTGCTCTTTCGGTGGCGTACTGTACTACGTAGTATACTACGAGACCGTAATTTTGTGCAAACAAATTTTTTGTTAAAATTTTATTATTTTATTGGCTTAATCGATGCTCTAGATTATCAGAATTATGATAAAAATAATTTTAATATAAATTTATATAAACACATTTAATAAATGCGTGCTCTTTCGGTGGCGTACTGTACTACGTAGTATACCACGAGACCGTAATTTTGTGCAAACAAATTTTTTGTTAAAATTTTATTATTTTATTGGCTTAATCGATGCTCTAGATTATCAGAATTATGATAAAAATAATTTTAATATAAATTTATATAAACACATTTAATAAATGCGTGCTCTTTCGGTGGCGTACTGTACTACGTAGTATACTACGAGACCGTAATTTTGTGCAAACAAATTTTTTGTTAAAATTTTATTATTTTATTGGCTTAATCGATGCTCTAGATTATCAGAATTATGATAAAAATAATTTTAATATAAATTTATATAAACACATTTAATAAATGCGTGCTCTTTCGGTGGCGTACTGTACTACGTAGTATACCACGAGACCGTAATTTTGTGCAAACAAATTTTTTTTTAAATTTTAATATTTTATTGGCTTAATCGATGCTCTAGATTATCAGAATTATGATAAAAATAATTTTAATATAAATTTATATAAACACATTTAATAAATGCGTGCTCTTTCGGTGGCGTACCGTACTACGTAGTATACTACGAGATCGTAATTTTGCGCAAACAAATTTTTTGTTAAAATTTTATTATTTTATTGGCTTAATCGATGCTCTAGATTATCAGAATTATGATAAAAATAATTTTAATATAAATTTATATAAACACATTTAATAAATGCGTGCTCTTTCGGTGGCGTACTGTACTACGTAGTATACCACGAGACCGTAATTTTGTGCAAACAAATTTTTTGTTAAAATTTTATTATTTTATTGGCTTAATCGATGCTCTAGATTATCAGAATTATGATAAAAATAATTTTAATATAAATTTATATAAACACATTTAATAAATGCGTGCTCTTTCGGTGGCGTACTGTACTACGTAGTATACTACGAGACCGTAATTTTGTGCAAACAAATTTTTTGTTAAAATTTTATTATTTTATTGGCTTAATCGATGCTCTAGATTATCAGAATTATGATAAAAATAATTTTAATATAAATTTATATAAACACATTTAATAAATGCGTGCTCTTTCGGTGGCGTACTGTACTACGTAGTATACCACGAGACCGTAATTTTGTGCAAACAAATTTTTTGTTAAAATTTTATTATTTAATTGGCTTAATCGATGCTCTAGATTATCAGAATTATGATAAAAATAATTTTAATATAAATTTATATAAACACATTTAATAAATGCGTGCTCTTTCGGTGGCGTACTGTACTACGTAGTATACTACGAGACCGTAATTTTGTGCAAACAAATTTTTTGTTAAAATTTTATTATTTTATTGGCTTAATCGATGCTCTAGATTATCAGAATTATGATAAAAATAATTTTAATATAAATTTATATAAACACATTTAATAAATGCGTGCTCTTTCGGTGGCGTACCGTACTACGTAGTATACTACGAAATCGTAATTTTGTTCAAACAAATTTTTTGTTAAAATTTTATTATTTTATTGGCTTAATCGATGCTCTAGATTATCAGAATTATGATAAAAATAATTTTAATATAAATTTATATAAACACATTTAATAAATGCGTGCTCTTTCGGTGGCGTACTGTACTACGTAGTATACTACGAGACCGTAATTTTGTGCAAACAAATTTTTTGTTAAAATTTTATTATTTTATTGGCTTAATCGATGCTCTAGATTATCAGAATTATGATAAAAATAATTTTAATATAAATTTATATAAACACATTTAATAAATGCGTGCTCTTTCGGTGGCGTACTGTACTACGTAGTATACCACGAGACCGTAATTTTGTGCAAACAAATTTTTTGTTAAAATTTTATTATTTTATTGGCTTAATCGATGCTCTAGATTATCAGAATTATGATAAAAATAATTTTAATATAAATTTATATAAACACATTTAATAAATGCGTGCTCTTTCGGTGGCGTACTGTACTACGTAGTATACTACGAGACCGTAATTTTGTGCAAACAAATTTTTTGTTAAAATTTTATTATTTTATTGGCTTAATCGATGCTCTAGATTATCAGAATTATGATAAAAATAATTTTAATATAAATTTATATAAACACATTTAATAAATGCGTGCTCTTTCGGTGGCGTACTGTACTACGTAGTATACCACGAGACCGTAATTTTGTGCAAACAAATTTTTTTTTAAATTTTAATATTTTATTGGCTTAATCGATGCTCTAGATTATCAGAATTATGATAAAAATAATTTTAATATAAATTTATATAAACACATTTAATAAATGCGTGCTCTTTCGGTGGCGTACCGTACTACGTAGTATACTACGAGATCGTAATTTTGCGCAAACAAATTTTTTGTTAAAATTTTATTATTTTATTGGCTTAATCGATGCTCTAGATTATCAGAATTATGATAAAAATAATTTTAATATAAATTTATATAAACACATTTAATAAATGCGTGCTCTTTCGGTGGCGTACTGTACTACGTAGTATACCACGAGACCGTAATTTTGTGCAAACAAATTTTTTGTTAAAATTTTATTATTTTATTGGCTTAATCGATGCTCTAGATTATCAGAATTATGATAAAAATAATTTTAATATAAATTTATATAAACACATTTAATAAATGCGTGCTCTTTCGGTGGCGTACTGTACTACGTAGTATACTACGAGACCGTAATTTTGTGCAAACAAATTTTTTGTTAAAATTTTATTATTTTATTGGCTTAATCGATGCTCTAGATTATCAGAATTATGATAAAAATAATTTTAATATAAATTTATATAAACACATTTAATAAATGCGTGCTCTTTCGGTGGCGTACTGTACTACGTAGTATACCACGAGACCGTAATTTTGTGCAAACAAATTTTTTGTTAAAATTTTATTATTTAATTGGCTTAATCGATGCTCTAGATTATCAGAATTATGATAAAAATAATTTTAATATAAATTTATATAAACACATTTAATAAATGCGTGCTCTTTCGGTGGCGTACTGTACTACGTAGTATACTACGAGACCGTAATTTTGTGCAAACAAATTTTTTGTTAAAATTTTATTATTTTATTGGCTTAATCGATGCTCTAGATTATCAGAATTATGATAAAAATAATTTTAATATAAATTTATATAAACACATTTAATAAATGCGTGCTCTTTCGGTGGCGTACCGTACTACGTAGTATACTACGAAATCGTAATTTTGTTCAAACAAATTTTTTGTTAAAATTTTATTATTTTATTGGCTTAATCGATGCTCTAGATTATCAGAATTATGATAAAAATAATTTTAATATAAATTTATATAAACACATTTAATAAATGCGTGCTCTTTCGGTGGCGTACTGTACTACGTAGTATACTACGAGACCGTAATTTTGTGCAAACAAATTTTTTGTTAAAATTTTATTATTTTATTGGCTTAATCGATGCTCTAGATTATCAGAATTATGATAAAAATAATTTTAATATAAATTTATATAAACACATTTAATAAATGCGTGCTCTTTCGGTGGCGTACTGTACTACGTAGTATACCACGAGACCGTAATTTTGTGCAAACAAATTTTTTGTTAAAATTTTATTATTTAATTGGCTTAATCGATGCTCTAGATTATCAGAATTATGATAAAAATAATTTTAATATAAATTTATATAAACACATTTAATAAATGCGTGCTCTTTCGGTGGCGTACTGTACTACGTAGTATACTACGAGACCGTAATTTTGTGCAAACAAATTTTTTGTTAAAATTTTATTATTTTATTGGCTTAATCGATGCTCTAGATTATCAGAATTATGATAAAAATAATTTTAATATAAATTTATATAAACACATTTAATAAATGCGTGCTCTTTCGGTGGCGTACCGTACTACGTAGTATACTACGAAATCGTAATTTTGTTCAAACAAATTTTTTGTTAAAATTTTATTATTTTATTGGCTTAATCGATGCTCTAGATTATCAGAATTATGATAAAAATAATTTTAATATAAATTTATATAAACACATTTAATAAATGCGTGCTCTTTCGGTGGCGTACTGTACTACGTAGTATACTACGAGACCGTAATTTTGTGCAAACAAATTTTTTGTTAAAATTTTATTATTTTATTGGCTTAATCGATGCTCTAGATTATCAGAATTATGATAAAAATAATTTTAATATAAATTTATATAAACACATTTAATAAATGCGTGCTCTTTCGGTGGCGTACTGTACTACGTAGTATACCACGAGACCGTAATTTTGTGCAAACAAATTTTTTGTTAAAATTTTATTATTTAATTGGCTTAATCGATGCTCTAGATTATCAGAATTATGATAAAAATAATTTTAATATAAATTTATATAAACACATTTAATAAATGCGTGCTCTTTCGGTGGCGTACTGTACTACGTAGTATACTACGAGACCGTAATTTTGTGCAAACAAATTTTTTGTTAAAATTTTATTATTTTATTGGCTTAATCGATGCTCTAGATTATCAGAATTATGATAAAAATAATTTTAATATAAATTTATATAAACACATTTAATAAATGCGTGCTCTTTCGGTGGCGTACTGTACTACGTAGTATACCACGAGACCGTAATTTTGTGCAAACAAATTTTTTGTTAAAATTTTATTATTTAATTGGCTTAATCGATGCTCTAGATTATCAGAATTATGATAAAAATAATTTTAATATAAATTTATATAAACACATTTAATAAATGCGTGCTCTTTCGGTGGCGTACTGTACTACGTAGTATACTACGAGACCGTAATTTTGTGCAAACAAATTTTTTGTTAAAATTTTATTATTTTATTGGCTTAATCGATGCTCTAGATTATCAGAATTATGATAAAAATAATTTTAATATAAATTTATATAAACACATTTAATAAATGCGTGCTCTTTCGGTGGCGTACCGTACTACGTAGTATACTACGAAATCGTAATTTTGTTCAAACAAATTTTTTGTTAAAATTTTATTATTTTATTGGCTTAATCGATGCTCTAGATTATCAGAATTATGATAAAAATAATTTTAATATAAATTTATATAAACACATTTAATAAATGCGTGCTCTTTCGGTGGCGTACTGTACTACGTAGTATACCACGAGACCGTAATTTTGTGCAAACAAATTTTTTGTTAAAATTTTATTATTTAATTGGCTTAATCGATGCTCTAGATTATCAGAATTATGATAAAAATAATTTTAATATAAATTTATATAAACACATTTAATAAATGCGTGCTCTTTCGGTGGCGTACTGTACTACGTAGTATACTACGAGACCGTAATTTTGTGCAAACAAATTTTTTGTTAAAATTTTATTATTTTATTGGCTTAATCGATGCTCTAGATTATCAGAATTATGATAAAAATAATTTTAATATAAATTTATATAAACACATTTAATAAATGCGTGCTCTTTCGGTGGCGTACCGTACTACGTAGTATACTACGAAATCGTAATTTTGTTCAAACAAATTTTTTGTTAAAATTTTATTATTTTTATTGGCTTAATCGATGCTCTAGATTATCAGAATTATGATAAAAATAATTTTAATATAAATTTATATAAACACATTTAATAAATGCGTGCTCTTTCGGTGGCGTACTGTACTACGTAGTATACTACGAGACCGTAATTTTGTGCAAACAAATTTTTTGTTAAAATTTTATTATTTTATTGGCTTAATCGATGCTCTAGATTATCAGAATTATGATAAAAATAATTTTAATATAAATTTATATAAACACATTTAATAAATGCGTGCTCTTTCGGTGGCGTACTGTACTACGTAGTATACCACGAGACCGTAATTTTGTGCAAACAAATTTTTTGTTAAAATTTTATTATTTAATTGGCTTAATCGATGCTCTAGATTATCAGAATTATGATAAAAATAATTTTAATATAAATTTATATAAACACATTTAATAAATGCGTGCTCTTTCGGTGGCGTACTGTACTACGTAGTATACCACGAGACCGTAATTTTGTGCAAACAAATTTTTTGTTAAATTTTAATATTTTATTGGCTTAATCGATGCTCTAGATTATCAGAATTATGACTAAAAATAATTTTAATATAAATTTATATAAACACATTTAATAAATGCGTGCTCTTTCGGTGGCGTACTGTACTACGTAGTATACCACGAGACCGTAATTTTGTGCAAACAAATTTTTTTTTAAATTTTAATATTTTATTGGCTTAATCGATGCTCTAGATTATCAGAATTATGAAAAATAATTTTAATATAAATTTATATAAACACATTTAATAAATGCGTGCTCTTTCGGTGGCGTACCGTACTACGTAGTATACTACGAGATCGTAATTTTGCGCAAACAAATTTTTTGTTAAAATTTTATTATTTTATTGGCTTAATCGATGCTCTAGATTATCAGAATTATGATAAAAATAATTTTAATATAAATTTATATAAACACATTTAATAAATGCGTGCTCTTTCGGTGGCGTACTGTACTACGTAGTATACCACGAGACCGTAATTTTGTGCAAACAAATTTTTTGTTAAAATTTTATTATTTTATTGGCTTAATCGATGCTCTAGATTATCAGAATTATGATAAAAATAATTTTAATATAAATTTATATAAACACATTTAATAAATGCGTGCTCTTTCGGTGGCGTACTGTACTACGTAGTATACTACGAGACCGTAATTTTGTGCAAACAAATTTTTTGTTAAAATTTTATTATTTTATTGGCTTAATCGATGCTCTAGATTATCAGAATTATGATAAAAATAATTTTAATATAAATTTATATAAACACATTTAATAAATGCGTGCTCTTTCGGTGGCGTACTGTACTACGTAGTATACCACGAGACCGTAATTTTGTGCAAACAAATTTTTTGTTAAAATTTTATTATTTAATTGGCTTAATCGATGCTCTAGATTATCAGAATTATGATAAAAATAATTTTAATATAAATTTATATAAACACATTTAATAAATGCGTGCTCTTTCGGTGGCGTACTGTACTACGTAGTATACTACGAGACCGTAATTTTGTGCAAACAAATTTTTTGTTAAAATTTTATTATTTTATTGGCTTAATCGATGCTCTAGATTATCAGAATTATGATAAAAATAATTTTAATATAAATTTATATAAACACATTTAATAAATGCGTGCTCTTTCGGTGGCGTACCGTACTACGTAGTATACTACGAAATCGTAATTTTGTTCAAACAAATTTTTTGTTAAAATTTTATTATTTTATTGGCTTAATCGATGCTCTAGATTATCAGAATTATGATAAAAATAATTTTAATATAAATTTATATAAACACATTTAATAAATGCGTGCTCTTTCGGTGGCGTACTGTACTACGTAGTATACTACGAGACCGTAATTTTGTGCAAACAAATTTTTTGTTAAAATTTTATTATTTTATTGGCTTAATCGATGCTCTAGTTTATCAGAATTATGATAAAAATAATTTTAATATAAATTTATATAAACACATTTAATAAATGCGTGCTCTTTCGGTGGCGTACTGTACTACGTAGTATACCACGAGACCGTAATTTTGTGCAAACAAATTTTTTGTTAAAATTTTATTATTTATTGGCTTAATCGATGCTCTAGATTATCAGAATTATGATAAAAATAATTTTAATATAAATTTATATAAACACATTTAATAAATGCGTGCTCTTTCGGTGGCGTACTGTACTACGTAGTATACTACGAGACCGTAATTTTGTGCAAACAAATTTTTTGTTAAAATTTTATTATTTTATTGGCTTAATCGATGCTCTAGATTATCAGAATTATGATAAAAATAATTTTAATATAAATTTATATAAACACATTTAATAAATGCGTGCTCTTTCGGTGGCGTACCGTACTACGTAGTATACTACGAAATCGTAATTTTGTTCAAACAAATTTTTTGTTAAAATTTTATTATTTTATTGGCTTAATCGATGCTCTAGATTATCAGAATTATGATAAAAATAATTTTAATATAAATTTATATAAACACATTTAATAAATGCGTGCTCTTTCGGTGGCGTACTGTACTACGTAGTATACCACGAGACCGTAATTTTGTGCAAACAAATTTTTTGTTAAAATTTTATTATTTAATTGGCTTAATCGATGCTCTAGATTATCAGAATTATGATAAAAATAATTTTAATATAAATTTATATAAACACATTTAATAAATGCGTGCTCTTTCGGTGGCGTACTGTACTACGTAGTATACTACGAGACCGTAATTTTGTACAAACAAATTTTTTGTTAAAATTTTATTATTTTATTGGCTTAATCGATGCTCTAGATTATCAGAATTATGATAAAAATAATTTTAATATAAATTTATATAAACACATTTAATAAATGCGTGCTCTTTCGGTGGCGTACCGTACTACGTAGTATACTACGAAATCGTAATTTTGTTCAAACAAATTTTTTGTTAAAATTTTATTATTTTATTGGCTTAATCGATGCTCTAGATTATCAGAATTATGATAAAAATAATTTTAATATAAATTTATATAAACACATTTAATAAATGCGTGCTCTTTCGGTGGCGTACTGTACTACGTAGTATACTACGAGACCGTAATTTTGTGCAAACAAATTTTTTGTTAAAATTTTATTATTTTATTGGCTTAATCGATGCTCTAGATTATCAGAATTATGATAAAAATAATTTTAATATAAATTTATATAAACACATTTAATAAATGCGTGCTCTTTCGGTGGCGTACTGTACTACGTAGTATACCACGAGACCGTAATTTTGTGCAAACAAATTTTTTGTTAAAATTTTATTATTTAATTGGCTTAATCGATGCTCTAGATTATCAGAATTATGATAAAAATAATTTTAATATAAATTTATATAAACACATTTAATAAATGCGTGCTCTTTCGGTGGCGTACTGTACTACGTAGTATACTACGAGACCGTAATTTTGTGCAAACAAATTTTTTGTTAAAATTTTATTATTTTATTGGCTTAATCGATGCTCTAGATTATCAGAATTATGATAAAAATAATTTTAATATAAATTTATATAAACACATTTAATAAATGCGTGCTCTTTCGGTGGCGTACCGTACTACGTAGTATACTACGAAATCGTAATTTTGTTCAAACAAATTTTTTGTTAAAATTTTATTATTTTATTGGCTTAATCGATGCTCTAGATTATCAGAATTATGATAAAAATAATTTTAATATAAATTTATATAAACACATTTAATAAATGCGTGCTCTTTCGGTGGCGTACTGTACTACGTAGTATACCACGAGACCGTAATTTTGTGCAAACAAATTTTTTGTTAAAATTTTATTATTTAATTGGCTTAATCGATGCTCTAGATTATCAGAATTATGATAAAAATAATTTTAATATAAATTTATATAAACACATTTAATAAATGCGTGCTCTTTCGGTGGCGTACTGTACTACGTAGTATACTACGAGACCGTAATTTTGTGCAAACAAATTTTTTGTTAAAATTTTATTATTTTATTGGCTTAATCGATGCTCTAGATTATCAGAATTATGATAAAAATAATTTTAATATAAATTTATATAAACACATTTAATAAATGCGTGCTCTTTCGGTGGCGTACCGTACTACGTAGTATACTACGAGACCGTAATTTTGTTCAAACAAATTTTTTGTTAAAATTTTATTATTTTATTGGCTTAATCGATGCTCTAGATTATCAGAATTATGATAAAAATAATTTTAATATAAATTTATATAAACACATTTAATAAATGCGTGCTCTTTCGGTGGCGTACTGTACTACGTAGTATACTACGAGACCGTAATTTTGTGCAAACAAATTTTTTGTTAAAATTTTATTATTTTATTGGCTTAATCGATGCTCTAGATTATCAGAATTATGATAAAAATAATTTTAATATAAATTTATATAAACACATTTAATAAATGCGTGCTCTTTCGGTGGCGTACTGTACTACGTAGTATACCACGAGACCGTAATTTTGTGCAAACAAATTTTTTGTTAAAATTTTATTATTTAATTGGCTTAATCGATGCTCTAGATTATCAGAATTATGATAAAAATAATTTTAATATAAATTTATATAAACACATTTAATAAATGCGTGCTCTTTCGGTGGCGTACTGTACTACGTAGTATACCACGAGACCGTAATTTTGTGCAAACAAATTTTTTGTTAAAATTTTATTATTTAATTGGCTTAATCGATGCTCTAGATTATCAGAATTATGATAAAAATAATTTTAATATAAATTTATATAAACACATTTAATAAATGCGTGCTC
>CAUVYM010000062.1:0-5000 GCA_963556165.1 Tipula helvola
CATCGCTTCTCGCTAAGTCTTCTCCATAGCAGTATACTATGGTAGACAATCAAAAATCGACGTTTGAATTTTTTTATGCAATTTTTGCTTTTCCAATCGATTTGTAAGGCCATTCTATGGATATGTACCAAGTTTCAACTAAATCGGACATGTAATGTCGATTTTAGCATTCTTCATGGTGTATCCTTAGGCGACTGTCAATCAACTTCAATAATTTATTACATCCGATGCGGTAACTGTATGACCTTGAGACTTCGTCATGTAGTTCTTTATCATTTTATCTATCCAGAACAGGTACTGGCTTACGATGGGGGTGTATAGTTCTTTATTTATACACGTTCTTAGAACATGCTGTCTCGACCTATGCGGAACCTCAACTTCACGCTTCTTTGTAAAATACTTCTAGGAGGCCTAGCGGCCCGAAAAGTATTGAGCTTTATTCGTTATCGTCTCATCTATTCAGAACATGTACCGTTTTGCCCATACGGCTGTACTTTCTGATTTATAGACATTTTCGCACATCGCTTCTCGCTAAGTCTTCTCCATAGCAGTATACTATGGTAGACAATCAAAAATCGACGTTTGAATTTTTTTATGCAATTTTTGCTTTTCCAATCGATTTGTAAGGCCATTCTATGGATATGTACCAAGTTTCAACTAAATCGGACATGTAATGTCGATTTTAGCATTCTTCATGGTGTATCCTTAGGCGACTGTCAATCAACTTCAATAATTTATTACATCCGATGCGGTAACTGTATGACCTTGAGACTTCGTCATGTAGTTCTTTATCATTTTATCTATCCAGAACAGGTACTGGCTTACGATGGGGGTGTATAGTTCTTTATTTATACACGTTCTTAGAACATGCTGTCTCGACCTATGCGGAACCTCAACTTCACGCTTCTTTGTAAAATACTTCTAGGAGGCCTAGCGGCCCGAAAAGTATTGAGCTTTATTCGTTATCGTCTCATCTATTCAGAACATGTACCGTTTTGCCCATACGGGCTGTACTTTCTGATTTATAGACATTTTCGCACATCGCTTCTCGCTAAGTCTTCTCCATAGCAGTATACTATGGTAGACAATCAAAAATCGACGTTTGAATTTTTTTATGCAATTTTTGCTTTTCCAATCGATTTGTAAGGCCATTCTATGGATATGTACCAAGTTTCAACTAAATCGGACATGTAATGTCGATTTTAGCATTCTTCATGGTGTATCCTTAGGCGACTGTCAATCAACTTCAATAATTTATTACATCCGATGCGGTAACTGTATGACCTTGAGACTTCGTCATGTAGTTCTTTATCATTTTATCTATCCAGAACAGGTACTGGCTTACGATGGGGGTGTATAGTTCTTTATTTATACACGTTCTTAGAACATGCTGTCTCGACCTATGCGGAACCTCAACTTCACGCTTCTTTGTAAAATACTTCTAGGAGGCCTAGCGGCCCGAAAAGTATTGAGCTTTATTCGTTATCGTCTCATCTATTCAGAACATGTACCGTTTTGCCCATACGGGCTGTACTTTCTGATTTATAGACATTTTCGCACATCGCTTCTCGCTAAGTCTTCTCCATAGCAGTATACTATGGTAGACAATCAAAAATCGACGTTTGAATTTTTTTATGCAATTTTTGCTTTTCCAATCGATTTGTAAGGCCATTCTATGGATATGTACCAAGTTTCAACTAAATCGGACATGTAATGTCGATTTTAGCATTCTTCATGGTGTATCCTTAGGCGACTGTCAATCAACTTCAATAATTTATTACATCCGATGCGGTAACTGTATGACCTTGAGACTTCGTCATGTAGTTCTTTATCATTTTATCTATCCAGAACAGGTACTGGCTTACGATGGGGGTGTATAGTTCTTTATTTATACACGTTCTTAGAACATGTTGTCTCGACCTATGCGGAACCTCAACTTCACGCTTCTTTGTAAAATACTTCTAGGAGGCCTAGCGGCCCGAAAAGTATTGAGCTTTATTCGTTATCGTCTCATCTATTCAGAACATGTACCGTTTTGCCCATACGGGCTGTACTTTCTGATTTATAGACATTTTCGCACATCGCTTCTCGCTAAGTCTTCTCCATAGCAGTATACTATGGTAGACAATCAAAAATCGACGTTTGAATTTTTTTATGCAATTTTTGCTTTTCCAATCGATTTGTAAGGCCATTCTATGGATATGTACCAAGTTTCAACTAAATCGGACATGTAATGTCGATTTTAGCATTCTTCATGGTGTATCCTTAGGCGACTGTCAATCAACTTCAATAATTTATTACATCCGATGCGGTAACTGTATGACCTTGAGACTTCGTCATGTAGTTCTTTATCATTTTATCTATCCAGAACAGGTACTGGCTTACGATGGGGGTGTATAGTTCTTTATTTATACACGTTCTTAGAACATGCTGTCTCGACCTATGCGGAACCTCAACTTCACGCTTCTTTGTAAAATACTTCTAGGAGGCCTAGCGGCCCGAAAAGTATTGAGCTTTATTCGTTATCGTCTCATCTATTCAGAACATGTACCGTTTTGCCCATACGGGCTGTACTTTCTGATTTATAGACATTTTCGCACATCGCTTCTCGCTAAGTCTTCTCCATAGCAGTATACTATGGTAGACAATCAAAAATCGACGTTTGAATTTTTTTATGCAATTTTTGCTTTTCCAATCGATTTGTAAGGCCATTCTATGGATATGTACCAAGTTTCAACTAAATCGGACATGTAATGTCGATTTTAGCATTCTTCATGGTGTATCCTTAGGCGACTGTCAATCAACTTCAATAATTTATTACATCCGATGCGGTAACTGTATGACCTTGAGACTTCGTCATGTAGTTCTTTATCATTTTATCTATCCAGAACAGGTACTGGCTTACGATGGGGGTGTATAGTTCTTTATTTATACACGTTCTTAGAACATGCTGTCTCGACCTATGCGGAACCTCAACTTCACGCTTCTTTGTAAAATACTTCTAGGAGGCCTAGCGGCCCGAAAAGTATTGAGCTTTATTCGTTATCGTCTCATCTATTCAGAACATGTACCGTTTTGCCCATACGGGCTGTACTTTCTGATTTATAGACATTTTCGCACATCGCTTCTCGCTAAGTCTTCTCCATAGCAGTATACTATGGTAGACAATCAAAAATCGACGTTTGAATTTTTTTATGCAATTTTTGCTTTTCCAATCGATTTGTAAGGCCATTCTATGGATATGTACCAAGTTTCAACTAAATCGGACATGTAATGTCGATTTTAGCATTCTTCATGGTGTATCCTTAGGCGACTGTCAATCAACTTCAATAATTTATTACATCCGATGCGGTAACTGTATGACCTTGAGACTTCGTCATGTAGTTCTTTATCATTTTATCTATCCAGAACAGGTACTGGCTTACGATGGGGGTGTATAGTTCTTTATTTATACACGTTCTTAGAACATGCTGTCTCGACCTATGCGGAACCTCAACTTCACGCTTCTTTGTAAAATACTTCTAGGAGGCCTAGCGGCCCGAAAAGTATTGAGCTTTATTCGTTATCGTCTCATCTATTCAGAACATGTACCGTTTTGCCCATACGGGCTGTACTTTCTGATTTATAGACATTTTCGCACATCGCTTCTCGCTAAGTCTTCTCCATAGCAGTATACTATGGTAGACAATCAAAAATCGACGTTTGAATTTTTTTATGCAATTTTTGCTTTTCCAATCGATTTGTAAGGCCATTCTATGGATATGTACCAAGTTTCAACTAAATCGGACATGT
The DNA here is from genome assembly GCA_963556165.1 of Tipula helvola. Classification (NCBI taxonomy): domain Eukaryota; kingdom Metazoa; phylum Arthropoda; class Insecta; order Diptera; family Tipulidae; genus Tipula; species Tipula helvola. The sequence continues at coordinate 3,793 of CAUVYM010000062.1, forward strand.
ATCGGACATTTTAGATTTTTTCAATATTCCTTCCCCCTTAATATACTTACAGACCCACTGGATCACGAAATCAGAAAAAAAAATTTGGTAAAATAAAAATGACAATTTATTCTATCGTTACCCTTTGTAAGGCCATTCTATGGATATGTACCAAGTTTCAACTAAATCGGACATGTAATGTCGATTTTAGCATTCTTCATGGTGTATCCTTAGGCGACTGTCAATCAACTTCAATAATTTAATCAACTTTAATGATCCTTCCTATAAATGTTTTATTATTAACATCTTGTTTTGCGACCAATCTTATTCTTCTTTCTACTACTTAGTTCATCTTGTTTTAATATTATTTTTATATATTATATATAACGAATCTTCGATAGGAGGATGAGTCTAAAGGGATCGCAATATGACGGCTGCTCTACCCTTCACAGCGCCTCCACCAAAATTGTTTTATTATTACACAAATATTGTTTAATACAATATTGTAAATATAATAAAATATTTACATATCAAAAATTATTAAATAATAATTTATTTAGCGAATATTAGTGACCCTCAACCATATGTGGTCCAAGCAGAGTATTATATACTATTAGCATGGACCTTAATGTGCGTTCAAAATGTTGATGATCATGTGTCCTGCAGTTCACATAACTTCACGCAGTTTGCTGTAACTTTTATAACGTTAATAATTATAAAACGGATTTTAAAAACTACATCATAAATTATTATATAAATGACTTGCGTCTTTTACCGATTTATTATTACACAAATATTGTTTAATACAATATTGTAAATATAATAAAATATTTACATATCAAAAATTATTAAATAATAATTTATTTAGCGAATATTAGTGACCCTCAACCATATGTGGTCCAAGCAGAGTATTATATACTATTAGCATGGACCTTAATGTGCGTTCAAAATGTTGATGATCATGTGTCCTGCAGTTCACATAACTTCACGCAGTTTGCTGTAACTTTTATAACGTTAATAATTATAAAACGGATTTTAAAAACTACATCATAAATTATTATATAAATGACTTGCGTCTTTTACCGATTTATTATTACACAAATATTGTTTAATACAATATTGTAAATATAATAAAATATTTACATATCAAAAATTATTAAATAATAATTTATTTAGCGAATATTAGTGACCCTCAACCATATGTGGTCCAAGCAGAGTATTATATACTA
>CAUVYM010000062.1:12500-21844 GCA_963556165.1 Tipula helvola
CTTGCGTCTTTTACCGATTTATTATTACACAAATATTGTTTAATACAATATTGTAAATATAATAAAATATTTACATATCAAAAATTATTAAATAATAATTTATTTAGCGAATATTAGTGACCCTCAACCATATGTGGTCCAAGCAGAGTATTATATACTATTAGCATGGACCTTAATGTGCGTTCAAAATGTTGATGATCATGTGTCCTGCAGTTCACATAACTTCACGCAGTTTGCTGTAACTTTTATAACGTTAATAATTATAAAACGGATTTTAAAAACTACATCATAAATTATTATATAAATGACTTGCGTCTTTTACCGATTTATTATTACACAAATATTGTTTAATACAATATTGTAAATATAATAAAATATTTACATATCAAAAATTATTCGAGAGCCACTTTGCCATCATTCTTCATTAAATGTAGTAAATATTTTTTATAGAACACAGTTTAAGAGAAACAATTTTATTCAATCAAATTTATAATTCTTTATTGCCATGTTCGTGAATCGAACTCGAGACCTTTAACTTCATAGCGCATCGCTCTAACACATGAGCTATTGAAGCACATCGGTGCACATCGCTTTGTGACATGTTAAAGTAAAGAGCACAACATAAAAAATGAAACCATTGAATTTTTTTTTTTTTTTGAAAAATTCAAAATTCATTATTTATTTATCGATTTGCTTATAATTAACCACATGAATTTATTAAATATGTTAATAAATCAAATACAAAATTATTTTTATCATAAAAAATAAAAAATTTTTTTTTTTTATAATCCAAAATTTTGTTCTCGCTTTGTGATTTTCATGTTAAAGTAAAGAGCACAACATAAAAAATGAAACCATCGGATTTTTTTTTTTTTTGAAAAATTCAAAATTCATTATTTATTTATCGATTTGCTTATAATTAACCACATGAATTTATTAAATGTGTTAATAAATCTACAAAATTTTTTTTTTACAAAATACTTCAATAGCTCATATTTCAGAGCGATGCGATTATGAAGTTAAAGGCTTTAATTCACGCTTTGGACAGAAATCGTCGTATTTTAGTACGATACGATGAATTCGAGAGCCACTTTGCATCATTCTTCATTAAATGTAGTAAATATTTTGATGTGCCCACTTTTAAATTGTTTCTTTTCTTACTCTTCACCAATCTGCCCCCAATCTTTCATTCTCTGTTTTCCCATTGTATTTTTTGTATGTATTAGAATTTATTCCGATATCGTGAATCGAACTCGAGACCTTTAACTTCATAGCGCATCGCTCTAACACATGAGCTATTGAAGCACATCGGTGTTGTTTCTAACACATTTCACTGATGGCTTTTATTTATATAACGAGAATGTTCAACATTTTCTTAAGCTATAAATTTCCATTTTATAAACAATTAAAAAACATACTTCAATAGCTCATGTGTTAATAAATCTAATACAAAATTATTTTTATCATAAAAAATAAAATTTTTTTTTTTTTTATAATCCAAATTTTTGTTCTCGCTTTGTGATTTTCATGTTAAAGTAAAGAGCACAACATAAAAAATGAAACCATTGAATTTTTTTTTTTTTTTGAAAAATTCAAAATTCATTATTTATTTATCGATTTGCTTATAATTAACCACATGAATTTATTAAATGTGTTAATAAATCTATAAAATTTTTTTGTTACAAAATGCTTCAATAGCTCATGTGTTAGAGCGATGCGATATGAAGTTAAAGGTCTCGAGTTCGATTCCCGATATCGCCTTTTTTTTTTTCAATTTAATGTAATTATTTTTTTTTTTTATCAGATTAAAGCTACGAAATAGCACATTTCAATAACACATTTCACTGATGGCTTTTATTTATATAACAAGAATGTTCAACATTTTCTTAAGCTATAAATTTCCATTTTATAAACAATTAAAAAACATACTTCAATAGCTCATGTGTTAATAAATCTAATACAAAATTATTTTTATCATAAAAAATAAAATTTTTTTTTTTTTTATAATCCAAATTTTTGTTCTCGCTTTGTGATTTTCATGTTAAAGTAAAGAGCACAACATAAAAAATGAAACCATTGAATTTTTTTTTTTTTTTGAAAAATTCAAAATTCATTATTTATTTATCGATTTGCTTATAATTAACCACATGAATTTATTAAATGTGTTAATAAATCTATAAAATTTTTTTGTTACAAAATGCTTCAATAGCTCATGTGTTAGAGCGATGCGATATGAAGTTAAAGGTCTCGAGTTCGATTCCCGATATCGCCTTTTTTTTTTTCAATTTAATGTAATTATTTTTTTTTTTTATCAGATTAAAGCTACGAAATAGCCTATTTCAGGTCATTATAGTAATCACTATTCATTAATTGAATCATTTTTGTTTATAAAGTTTGCAACTTTCATGCATTTTTTGTTTAAATCAATTTTTATGTTAAAAGGACCATTTGAGCTGCCTGGAATAACACATTTCACTGATGGCTTTTATTTATATAACAAGAATGTTCAACATTTTCTTAAGCTATAAATTTCCATTTTATAAACAATTAACAAACATACTTCAATAGCTCATGTGTTAGAGCGATGCGCTATGAAGTTAAAGGGCTCGAGTTCGATTCACGATATCGTCTGTTTTTTCTTTGATTTTCTAATAAAACAGTGTCAGATTTTGTTGAAAAAGCTGTCAAAATTATGAAACTTGGCTATTAGTGAAGACAAATTTTTGACAGAGTTTAAGAGAAACAATTTTATTCCATCAAATTTATAATGTTTTTAACAAGATAGAACACAGTTTAAGAGAAACAATTTTATTCAATCAAATTTATAATTATTTATTAATTCTTCTCGATTTTTTAAATTTTTCAAAAATTTTCTCGCCTGCCATACCCTGGCCATGTACTTTTTCATATCCCTTTTACTGATTTTTGTTGGATGTTTGCAAAACAGAGCCAATAGAAATTGTTTTGTTGTTATTCGCTTTAATTCACGCTTTGGACAGAAATTGTCGTATTTTAGTACGATGTATTCGAGAGCCACTTTGCCATCATTCTTCATTAGATGTAGTAAATATTTTGATGTGCCCACTTTTAAATTGTTTCTTTTCTTAGTCTTCACCAATCTGCCCCTTTCGTCCCTTTCTCGGCCTTTCATTCTATGTTTTCCCATTGTATATTTTGTATGTATTAAAATTTATTAAAAATTGTATTAAAATTTGTTAAAATTGTATTAAAAATGTTTAAAATTTATTTTTAAAATAAAAATTTTAGACCCAACTTGGTCGCGGTTTGTCGTCTACTAAACTACGGCTGTCATATTAAGATTGCGATATTAAAAAACGTACTAAAATTGTGGCGATATTAAAAAACGTACTAAAATAATTGTGGCGAAATTGTGGCGATATTAAAAAACGTACTAAAATAATCGTAATAAATTTGTCTTCTATTATAGAAGGCTATTAGTGAAGACAAATTTTTGACGCAGTTTAAGAGAAACAACATCGATGTGCTTCAATAGCGCATGTGTTAAAGCGATGCGCTGTGAAGTTAAAGGTCTCGAGTTCGATTCACGATATAGTAATAAATTTTAACTAAAATACGACGATTTCTGTCCAAAGCGTGAATTAAAGCAAGTAACAACAAAACAATTTCTCTTTACTCTGTTTACTAAACATCCAAAAAGAATTAGTTCAAGGGATATGAAAAAGTACTCGAGACATTTAAGCGTATCGCTCTAACACATGAGCTATTGAAGTATGTTTTTTAATTGTTTATAAAATGGAAATTTATAGCTTAAGAAAATGTTGAACATTCTTGTTATATAAATAAAAGCCATCAGTGAAATGTGTTATTCCAGGCAGCTCAAATGGTCCTTTTAACATAAAAATTCATTTAAACAAAAAATGCATGAAAGTTGCAAACTTTATAAACAAAAATGATTCAATTAATGAATTGTGATTACTATAATGACCTGAAATAGGCTATTTCGTAGCTTTAATCTGATAAAAAAAACAATAATTACATTAAATTGAAAAAAAAAAAGGCGATATCGGGAATCGAACCCGAGACCTTTAACTTCATATCGCATCGCTCTAACACATGAGCTATTGAAGTATTTTGTAAAAAAAAATTTTGTAGATTTATTAACACATTTAATAAATTCATGTGGTTAATTATAAGCAAATCGATAAATAAATAATGAATTTTGAATTTTTCAAAAAAAAAAAAATCCTCAACGATACTACAATGGCTTTTTTACAAAGCGAGAACAAAAAGGGGTTGAAAATCTAATTAAAAGAACAAATGATTTATATAATAATTTTTAATTTTTTTTAAGTAGTATCAGAAATATTAGTACATAAAACGTATTACATAAGTTCTAATTCTATAAACTTACTACATCATTATGTAGATTTTCAGTTCTATTCAATAATAACTGTAAAAAGTCTGTATCTTCATCTTCATAAACTCTTTTTTTTTCTATAATTCGTAATGATGATATCACTGGGTCAGAAGATATTAATAGTATTGAAAATAAATCTTTGTTTTGATTTATCCTTGAATTTTTTCTAGTATTTAATAACCGAAAATTTCGATAGTCCTTATTTCGAGATTCCTGCGCTTCCTCAGACAACTCTCCTAATGGAAAGATGTGATACCGAATAATAGAAGATCCATGTCGAAGAACTTTATGCACAGTTGATGACATCGTTCTCCAGGATCCATAATTGTTGATATATATATCTGCGGTGTCACTCGTGTATTTATGAAATTTATCGGGATCAATTTCTCTTGTGGAAGATAATGCATTTAATATTACTTTAAACCTCCTAATCAGCTCATAATCAACTTTAGTTATTTTTGCTGTCAGTTCTGCATCCGCAAAAAATCTTCTGGCGGTGTTTCCATCATTAGTATTTCCAAATCCCTGCTTAGGTGTGTCAATATTCATGCCAGTTTCCCTTTTAAATTCTGTCTGAATTCGTGCCTTCTCTTCAGACCGTTTAATATTATTTTCAATATTGCCTCTAATATTTCCTTTAAATGATAAGTCATAGGCAATTTTCAAAACGTGCTCCATGAATCTTATTCTTGCATGCAAAGGAGAAATTCCAAACTCCAAATTTTCTTCAATTTCCATTAATGCTCTTTCAGGATCGTTTAACTCTGATTGTTTTGCGTTGCATACCGTACAAGAAGAAGATGAAACGGTGTCAGTAATTGTTTGCACTGTTTTTCCATCAACCATTGTTAAACTAAGTTTGTGGAAAATACTAATGGTTTTATCACCTGTTGATAAGAGAGTCGGTACCAAATTGTTGATTTCCTCTTTAATAGAATTAATAGTTGCAATTGTTGCTTCTTTTGTTTCCTTCTTATATTCAAATTTGATTGGTCTACAAAATCGTGTTGATGAAGATCGCGGATTTTTCCAAATGTATTCCTCTTGAAAACTTCGTAAAGATGTTGATGGCTCTCCTTCTTTAAACAATTGCTGAATTTGTAATCGAAGTGGAACCAATGATACCATAAAAAGATTAGCGTCTGATTTATCGTCTGCAATTGGTTGCTTGTATACACATTGACCAGATGATCCATCACATCCCCATTTGGAATATAAAATAAGTTCGGTTGATTCAAAATTGCTTGCTTCCAATTTCGTAGACATAATTATTCGCTTTGCTGTGTGATCTAAGATATCCTGAAGTTTCACTGACGCTGACACCTCTGTTATTTGCAAATTAAGAGGTATGCCTTCTTGCTTTGTTTTGGATAGTTCTTCATAGGAAGGAAGTACGCTTACGTTTTTCTCTTGAAGGCGTTTCCGAAGTAGCATATATTTATTAACTGTTAGGCCCAAATCAAGAAATAAAGCAAGGGCTTCTTCATTTGAAAAATTGTTTACTTCAGTTGGCGTTGGAATACTTTTCACTATTCTGTTGATTCTTTTTGGACTGGCATCAGCAATTTTCTTAACAATTTTTGCATGTTCTTTAAATTTTTCTTTATTATATAAATGCACGAGAACTTTTGATGCTTCGTCGACTTCAGTAGCATCACTTTTTTCGACCACTTTTCTTCTTTTGGATCGTTCACTTAAATCCGAAAATGGTTTAGAAGGTCTACCCATTGAAGTTTGAATCACTTGAATTTCTACATCCTCACTTTCACTTTCAAATTCACTGGTATTAGCCGCATTTATTAAATCAAAGTCATTTGTCAACCATTGTTTATTTTTATATAAAAAGTTTATCTTTGAATGTGAAGAATTCTTCCATCTTTTTAAATATTGTAAATAAAACTTTGAAACATTATCGGACAATATATTATAATTATAATTTCGATGTTTATTTAATTCATACCGCGTCACGAGAACATTTAATAAATGATTTTTATCAGAATTTTCAAATAATATTTCACAAACGTTCAAATATTTCACAGATACAGCCATTTTTCACTTTCGAACTCAGTTTTTAAAATGAAACAGATTAGAAAATATTCGCATTTATATAGGCAAGATCTATTAAATACAATATAACCCATTAGAAGCAGGTAAATTATAAGATTTTGGGTACATAGTACCATAAACCCTAAGACCATAAATTTACTTATTAGGAACAATGCAACAGGTAAAATATTGTAACTTATTTTTATGGCCTTTTACGGATCTAAATTTATTACCTGCAGAAAGATAATATAATGATCTTTCATTTGCCCTTAGTCCCATGATGGAGAAACATGGAGAAAAAAAGGTAAGCTTACCTAAACACAGAAAATAGTTAAAAAATGGGTTTTTTTTTACACCTTAATAAAATAAATTACATTCGTAAAAATGAAAAAAGTTGACTTTGCTTAATTTCACAATAGACCCACCTTTAAAAAAAATCACCTTTTATATATATCCCTTATTGCAGTCCTTTGGTGTTCAGGTAATTTAGTTACATGTAAATTAAATGAAAAAAAAAAAAAAAATATTTTCAAAAATGAGTCATCTTTAGGGTGCCATATAACATTTAAATAAAAAACAATAAAATTTTTTCAACTTTTGCTGAATGCATTAGTCATTATTCTAACTAAAAATGACAAAAAAAATTAATTTTGAAACAAAAAAAAAATACAAAATCAGTACTTTTGGCCACTTTTTCAGCAAAATCTAACACTGTGGGGCGCGCCTTCGTCACATAGCGACTGACATATCTATAGAATGGCCTTACAAATCGATTGGAAAAGCAGCTTCCACAGTGGCGCGCCGCGCGCACAGTGTCAGATTTTGTTGAAAAAGCGGTCAAAATTATGAAACTTGGCTATTAGTGAAGATACATTTTTGAAATTTTGAGGATGCAATTTTTGCTTTTCCAATCGATTTGTAAGGCCATTCTATGGATATGTACCAAGTTTCAACTAAATCGGACATGTAATGTCGATTTTAGCATTCTTCATGGTGTATCCTTAGGCGACTGTCAATCAACTTCAATAATTTATTACATCCGATGCGGTAACTGTATGACCTTGAGACTTCGTCATGTAGTTCTTTATCATTTTATCTATCCAGAACAGGTACTGGCTTACGATGGGGGTGTATAGTTCTTTATTTATACACGTTCTTAGAACATGCTGTCTCGACCTATGCGGAACCTCAACTTCACGCTTCTTTGTAAAATACTTCTAGGAGGCCTAGCGGCCCGAAAAGTATTGAGCTTTATTCGTTATCGTCTCATCTATTCAGAACATGTACCGTTTTGCCCATACGGGCTGTACTTTCTGATTTATAGACATTTTCGCACATCGCTTCTCGCTAAGTCTTCTCCATAGCAGTATACTATGGTAGACAATCAAAAATCGACGTTTGAATTTTTTTATGCAATTTTTGCTTTTCCAATCGATTTGTAAGGCCATTCTATGGATATGTACCAAGTTTCAACTAAATCGGACATGTAATGTCGATTTTAGCATTCTTCATGGTGTATCCTTAGGCGACTGTCAATCAACTTCAATAATTTATTACATCCGATGCGGTAACTGTATGACCTTGAGACTTCGTCATGTAGTTCTTTATCATTTTATCTATCCAGAACAGGTACTGGCTTACGATGGGGGTGTATAGTTCTTTATTTATACACGTTCTTAGAACATGTTGTCTCGACCTATGCGGAACCTCAACTTCACGCTTCTTTGTAAAATACTTCTAGGAGGCCTAGCGGCCCGAAAAGTATTGAGCTTTATTCGTTATCGTCTCATCTATTCAGAACATGTACCGTTTTGCCCATACGGGCTGTACTTTCTGATTTATAGACATTTTCGCACATCGCTTCTCGCTAAGTCTTCTCCATAGCAGTATACTATGGTAGACAATCAAAAATCGACGTTTGAATTTTTTTATGCAATTTTTGCTTTTCCAATCGATTTGTAAGGCCATTCTATGGATATGTACCAAGTTTCAACTAAATCGGACATGTAATGTCGATTTTAGCATTCTTCATGGTGTATCCTTAGGCGACTGTCAATCAACTTCAATAATTTATTACATCCGATGCGGTAACTGTATGACCTTGAGACTTCGTCATGTAGTTCTTTATCATTTTATCTATCCAGAACAGGTACTGGCTTACGATGGGGGTGTATAGTTCTTTATTTATACACGTTCTTAGAACATGTTGTCTCGACCTATGCGGAACCTCAACTTCACGCTTCTTTGTAAAATACTTCTAGGAGGCCTAGCGGCCCGAAAAGTATTGAGCTTTATTCGTTATCGTCTCATCTATTCAGAACATGTACCGTTTTGCCCATACGGGCTGTACTTTCTGATTTATAGACATTTTCGCACATCGCTTCTCGCTAAGTCTTCTCCATAGCAGTATACTATGGTAGACAATCAAAAATCGACGTTTGAATTTTTTTATGCAATTTTTGCTTTTCCAATCGATTTGTAAGGCCATTCTATGGATATGTACCAAGTTTCAACTAAATCGGACATGTAATGTCGATTTTAGCATTCTTCATGGTGTATCCTTAGGCGACTGTCAATCAACTTCAATAATTTATTACATCCGATGCGGTAACTGTATGACCTTGAGACTTCGTCATGTAGTTCTTTATCATTTTATCTATCCAGAACAGGTACTGGCTTACGATGGGGGTGTATAGTTCTTTATTTATACACGTTCTTAGAACATGCTGTCTCGACCTATGCGGAACCTCAACTTCACGCTTCTTTGTAAAATACTTCTAGGAGGCCTAGCGGCCCGAAAAGTATTGAGCTTTATTCGTTATCGTCTCATCTATTCAGAACATGTACCGTTTTGCCCATACGGGCTGTACTTTCTGATTTATAGACATTTTCGCACATC
>CAUVYM010000064.1:0-47326 GCA_963556165.1 Tipula helvola
ACTGTACTACGTAGTATACTACGAGACCGTAATTTTGTGCAAACAAATTTTTTGTTAAAATTTTATTATTTTATTGGCTTAATCGATGCTCTAGATTATCAGAATTATGATAAAAATAATTTTAATATAAATTTATATAAACACATTTAATAAATGCGTGCTCTTTCGGTGGCGTACGTACTACGTAGTATACTACGAGATCGTAATTTTGTTCAAACAAATTTTTTGTTAAAATTTTATTATTTTATTGGCTTAATCGATGCTCTAGATTATCAGAATTATGATAAAAATAATTTTAATATAAATTTATATAAACACATTTAATAAATGCGTGCTCTTTCGGTGGCGTACTGTACTACGTAGTATACTACGAGACCGTAATTTTGTGCAAACAAATTTTTTGTTAAAATTTTATTATTTTATTGGCTTAATCGATGCTCTAGATTATCAGAATTATGATAAAAATAATTTTAATATAAATTTATATAAACACATTTAATAAATGCGTGCTCTTTCGGTGGCGTACTGTACTACGTAGTATACTACGAGACCGTAATTTTGTGCAAACAAATTTTTTGTTAAAATTTTATTATTTTATTGGCTTAATCGATGCTCTAGATTATCAGAATTACGATAAAAATAATTTTAATATAAATTTATATAAACACATTTAATAAATGCGTGCTCTTTCGGTGGCGTACTGTACTACGTAGTATACTACGAGACCATAATTTTGTGCAAACAAATTTTTTGTTAAAATTTTAATATTTTATTGGCTTAATCGATGCTCTAGATTATCAGAATTATGATAAAAATAATTTTAATATAAATTTATATAAACACATTTAATAAATGCGTGCTCTTTCGGTGGCGTACTGTACTACGTAGTATACTACGAGACCGTAATTTTGTGCAAACAAATTTTTTGTTAAAATTTTATTATTTTATTGGCTTAATCGATGCTCTAGATTATCAGAATTATGATAAAAATAATTTTAATATAAATTTATATAAACACATTTAATAAATGCGTGCTCTTTCGGTGGCGTACTGTACTACGTAGTATACTACGAGACCGTAATTTTGTGCAAACAAATTTTTTGTTAAAATTTTATTATTTTATTGGCTTAATCGATGCTCTAGATTATCAGAATTATGATAAAAATAATTTTAATATAAATTTATATAAACACATTTAATAAATGCGTGCTCTTTCGGTGGCGTACTGTACTACGTAGTATACTACGAGACCGTAATTTTGTGCAAACAAATTTTTTGTTAAAATTTTATTATTTTATTGGCTTAATCGATGCTCTAGATTATCAGAATTATGATAAAAATAATTTTAATATAAATTTATATAAACACATTTAATAAATGCGTGCTCTTTCGGTGGCGTACTGTACTACGTAGTATACTACGAGACCGTAATTTTGTGCAAACAAATTTTTTGTTAAAATTTTATTATTTTATTGGCTTAATCGATGCTCTAGATTATCAGAATTATGATAAAAATAATTTTAATATAAATTTATATAAACACATTTAATAAATGCGTGCTCTTTCGGTGGCGTACTGTACTACGTAGTATACTACGAGATCGTAATTTTGTGCAAACAAATTTTTTGTTAAAATTTTATTATTTTATTGGCTTAATCGATGCTCTAGATTATCAGAATTATGATAAAAATAATTTTAATATAAATTTATATAAACACATTTAATAAATGCGTGCTCTTTCGGTGGCGTACTGTACTACGTAGTATACTACGAGACCGTAATTTTGTGCAAACAAATTTTTTGTTAAAATTTTATTATTTTATTGGCTTAATCGATGCTCTAGATTATCAGAATTATGATAAAAATAATTTTAATATAAATTTATATAAACACATTTAATAAATGCGTGCTCTTTCGGTGGCGTACTGTACTACGTAGTATACTACGAGACCGTAATTTTGTGCAAACAAATTTTTTGTTAAAATTTTATTATTTTATTGGCTTAATCGATGCTCTAGATTATCAGAATTATGATAAAAATAATTTTAATATAAATTTATATAAACACATTTAATAAATGCGTGCTCTTTCGGTGGCGTACTGTACTACGTAGTATACTACGAGACCGTAATTTTGTGCAAACAAATTTTTTGTTAAAATTTTATTATTTTATTGGCTTAATCGATGCTCTAGATTATCAGAATTATGATAAAAATAATTTTAATATAAATGTATATAAACACATTTAATAAATGCGTGCTCTTTCGGTGGCGTACTGTACTACGTAGTATACTACGAGACCGTAATTTTGTGCAAACAAATTTTTTGTTAAAATTTTATTATTTTATTGGCTTAATCGATGCTCTAGATTATCAGAATTATGATAAAAATAATTTTAATATAAATTTATATAAACACATTTAATAAATGCGTGCTCTTTCGGTGGCGTACTGTACTACGTAGTATACTACGAGATCGTAATTTTGTTCAAACAAATTTTTTGTTAAAATTTTATTATTTTATTGGCTTAATCGATGCTCTAGATTATCAGAATTATGATAAAAATAATTTTAATATAAATTTATATAAACACATTTAATAAATGCGTGCTCTTTCGGTGGCGTACTGTACTACGTAGTATACTACGAGACCGTAATTTTGTGCAAACAAATTTTTTGTTAAAATTTTATTATTTTATTGGCTTAATCGATGCTCTAGATTATCAGAATTATGATAAAAATAATTTTAATATAAATTTATATAAACACATTTAATAAATGCGTGCTCTTTCGGTGGCGTACTGTACTACGTAGTATACTACGAGACCGTAATTTTGTGCAAACAAATTTTTTGTTAAAATTTTATTATTTTATTGGCTTAATCGATGCTCTAGATTATCAGAATTACGATAAAAATAATTTTAATATAAATTTATATAAACACATTTAATAAATGCGTGCTCTTTCGGTGGCGTACTGTACTACGTAGTATACTACGAGACCATAATTTTGTGCAAACAAATTTTTTGTTAAAATTTTAATATTTTATTGGCTTAATCGATGCTGTAGATTATCAGAATTATGATAAAAATAATTTTAATATAAATTTATATAAACACATTTAATAAATGCGTGCTCTTTCGGTGGCGTACTGTACTACGTAGTATACTACGAGACCGTAATTTTGTGCAAACAAATTTTTTGTTAAAATTTTATTATTTTATTGGCTTAATCGATGCTCTAGATTATCAGAATTATGATAAAAATAATTTTAATATAAATTTATATAAACACATTTAATAAATGCGTGCTCTTTCGGTGGCGTACTGTACTACGTAGTATACCACGAGACCGTAATTTTGTGCAAACAAATTTTTTGTTAAAATTTTATTATTTTATTGGCTTAATCGATGCTCTAGATTATCAGAATTATGATAAAAATAATTTTAATATAAATTTATATAAACACATTTAATAAATGCGTGCTCTTTCGGTGGCGTACTGTACTACGTAGTATACTACGAGACCGTAATTTTGTGCAAACAAATTTTTTGTTAAAATTTTATTATTTTATTGGCTTAATCGATGCTCTAGATTATCAGAATTATGATAAAAATAATTTTAATATAAATTTATATAAACACATTTAATAAATGCGTGCTCTTTCGGTGGCGTACTGTACTACGTAGTATACTACGAGACCGTAATTTAGTGCAAAACAAATTTTTTGTTAAAATTTTAATATTTTATTGGCTTAATCGATGCTCTAGATTATCAGAATTATGATAAAAATAATTTTAATATAAATTTATATAAACACATTTAATAAATGCGTGCTCTTTCGGTGGCGTACTGTACTACGTAGTATACTACGAGACCGTAATTTTGTGCAAACAAATTTTTTGTTAAAATTTTAATATTTTATTGGCTTAATCGATGCTCTAGATTATCAGAATTATGATAAAAATAATTTTAATATAAATTTATATAAACACATTTAATAAATGCGTGCTCTTTCGGTGGCGTACTGTACTACGTAGTATACTACGAGATCGTAATTTTGTTCAAACAAATTTTTTGTTAAAATTTTATTATTTTATTGGCTTAATCGATGCTCTATATTATCAGAATTATGATAAAAATAATTTTAATATAAATTTATATAAACACATTTAATAAATGCGTGCTCTTTCGGTGGCGTACTGTACTACGTAGTATACTACGAGACCGTAATTTTGTGCAAACAAATTTTTTGTTAAAATTTTAATATTTTATTGGCTTAATCGATGCTCTAGATTATCAGAATTATGATAAAAATAATTTTAATATAAATTTATATAAACACATTTAATAAATGCGTGCTCTTTCGGTGGCGTACTGTACTACGTAGTATACTACGAGACCGTAATTTTGTGCAAACAAATTTTTTGTTAAAATTTTATTATTTTATTGGCTTAATCGATGCTCTAGATTATCAGAATTACGATAAAAATAATTTTAATATAAATTTATATAAACACATTTAATAAATGCGTGCTCTTTCGGTGGCGTACTGTACTACGTAGTATACTACGAGACCGTAATTTTGTGCAAACAAATTTTTTGTTAAAATTTTAATATTTTATTGGCTTAATCGATGCTCTAGATTATCAGAATTATGATAAAAATAATTTTAATATAAATTTATATAAACACATTTAATAAATGCGTGCTCTTTCGGTGGCGTACTGTACTACGTAGTATATACTACGAGACCGTAATTTTGTGCAAACAAATTTTTTGTTAAAATTTTATTATTTTATTGGCTTAATCGATGCTCTAGATTATCAGAATTATGATAAAAATAATTTTAATATAAATTTATATAAACACATTTAATAAATGCGTGCTCTTTCGGTGGCGTACTATACTACGTAGTATACTACGAGACCATAATTTTGTGCAAACAAATTTTTTGTTAAAATTTTAATATTTTATTGGCTTAATCGATGCTCTAGATTATCAGAATTATGATAAAAATAATTTTAATATAAATTTATATAAACACATTTAATAAATGCGTGCTCTTTCGGTGGCGTACTGTACTACGTAGTATACTACGAGACCGTAATTTTGTGCAAACAAATTTTTTGTTAAAATTTTATTATTTTATTGGCTTACTCGATGCTCTAGATTATCAGAATTACGATAAAAATAATTTTAATATAAATTTATATAAACACATTTAATAAATGCGTGCTCTTTCGGTGGCGTACTGTACTACGTAGTATACTACGAGACCGTAATTTTGTGCAAACAAATTTTTTGTTAAAATTTTATTATTTTATTGGCTTAATCGATGCTCTAGATTATCAGAATTATGATAAAAATAATTTTAATATAAATTTATATAAACACATTTAATAAATGCGTGCTCTTTCGGTGGCGTACTGTACTACGTAGTATACTACGAGACCGTAATTTTGTGCAAACAAATTTTTTGTTAAAATTTTATTATTTTATTGGCTTAATCGATGCTCTAGATTATCAGAATTACGATAAAAATAATTTTAATATAAATTTATATAAACACATTTAATAAATGCGTGCTCTTTCGGTGGCGTACTGTACTACGTAGTATACTACGAGACCGTAATTTTGTGCAAACAAATTTTTTGTTAAAATTTTATTATTTTATTGGCTTAATCGATGCTCTAGATTATCAGAATTATGATAAAAATAATTTTAATATAAATTTATATAAACACATTTAATAAATGCGTGCTCTTTCGGTGGCGTACGTACTACGTAGTATACTACGAGATCGTAATTTTGTTCAAACAAATTTTTTGTTAAAATTTTATTATTTTATTGGCTTAATCGATGCTCTAGATTATCAGAATTATGATAAAAATAATTTTAATATAAATTTATATAAACACATTTAATAAATGCGTGCTCTTTCGGTGGCGTACTGTACTACGTAGTATACTACGAGACCATAATTTTGTGCAAACAAATTTTTTGTTAAAATTTTAATATTTTATTGGCTTAATCGATGCTCTAGATTATCAGAATTATGATAAAAATAATTTTAATATAAATTTATATAAACACATTTAATAAATGCGTGCTCTTTCGGTGGCGTACTGTACTACGTAGTATACTACGAGACCGTAATTTTGTGCAAACAAATTTTTTGTTAAAATTTTATTATTTTATTGGCTTAATCGATGCTCTAGATTATCAGAATTACGATAAAAATAATTTTAATATAAATTTATATAAACACATTTAATAAATGCGTGCTCTTTCGGTGGCGTACTGTACTACGTAGTATACTACGAGACCATAATTTTGTGCAAACAAATTTTTTGTTAAAATTTTAATATTTTATTGGCTTAATCGATGCTCTAGATTATCAGAATTATGATAAAAATAATTTTAATATAAATTTATATAAACACATTTAATAAATGCGTGCTCTTTCGGTGGCGTACTGTACTACGTAGTATACTACGAGACCGTAATTTTGTGCAAACAAATTTTTTGTTAAAATTTTATTATTTTATTGGCTTAATCGATGCTCTAGATTATCAGAATTATGATAAAAATAATTTTAATATAAATTTATATAAACACATTTAATAAATGCGTGCTCTTTCGGTGGCGTACTGTACTACGTAGTATACCACGAGACCGTAATTTTGTGCAAACAAATTTTTTGTTAAAATTTTATTATTTTATTGGCTTAATCGATGCTCTAGATTATCAGAATTATGATAAAAATAATTTTAATATAAATTTATATAAACACATTTAATAAATGCGTGCTCTTTCGGTGGCGTACTGTACTACGTAGTATACTACGAGACCGTAATTTTGTGCAAACAAATTTTTTGTTAAAATTTTATTATTTTATTGGCTTAATCGATGCTCTAGATTATCAGAATTATGATAAAAATAATTTTAATATAAATTTATATAAACACATTTAATAAATGCGTGCTCTTTCGGTGGCGTACTGTACTACGTAGTATACTACGAGACCGTAATTTTGTGCAAACAAATTTTTTGTTAAAATTTTATTATTTTATTGGCTTAATCGATGCTCTAGATTATCAGAATTATGATAAAAATAATTTTAATATAAATTTATATAAACACATTTAATAAATGCGTGCTCTTTCGGTGGCGTACCGTACTACGTAGTATACTACGAGATCGTAATTTTGTGCAAACAAATTTTTTGTTAAAATTTTATTATTTTATTGGCTTAATCGATGCTCTAGATTATCAGAATTATGATAAAAATAATTTTAATATAAATTTATATAAACACATTTAATAAATGCGTGCTCTTTCGGTGGCGTACTGTACTACGTAGTATACTACGAGACCGTAATTTTGTGCAAACAAATTTTTTGTTAAAATTTTATTATTTTATTGGCTCTAGATTATCAGAATTATGATAAAAATAATTTTAATATAAATTTATATAAACACATTTAATAAATGCGTGCTCTTTCGGTGGCGTACTGTACTACGTAGTATACTACGAGACCGTAATTTTGTGCAAACAAATTTTTTGTTAAAATTTTATTATTTTATTGGCTTAATCGATGCTCTAGATTATCAGAATTATGATAAAAATAATTTTAATATAAATTTATATAAACACATTTAATAAATGCGTGCTCTTTCGGTGGCGTACTGTACTACGTAGTATACTACGAGACCGTAATTTTGTGCAAACAAATTTTTTGTTAAAATTTTATTATTTTATTGGCTTAATCGATGCTCTAGATTATCAGAATTATGATAAAAATAATTTTAATATAAATGTATATAAACACATTTAATAAATGCGTGCTCTTTCGGTGGCGTACTGTACTACGTAGTATACTACGAGACCGTAATTTTGTGCAAACAAATTTTTTGTTAAAATTTTATTATTTTATTGGCTTAATCGATGCTCTAGATTATCAGAATTATGATAAAAATAATTTTAATATAAATTTATATAAACACATTTAATAAATGCGTGCTCTTTCGGTGGCGTACTGTACTACGTAGTATACTACGAGATCGTAATTTTGTTCAAACAAATTTTTTGTTAAAATTTTATTATTTTATTGGCTTAATCGATGCTCTAGATTATCAGAATTATGATAAAAATAATTTTAATATAAATTTATATAAACACATTTAATAAATGCGTGCTCTTTCGGTGGCGTACTGTACTACGTAGTATACTACGAGACCGTAATTTTGTGCAAACAAATTTTTTGTTAAAATTTTATTATTTTATTGGCTTAATCGATGCTCTAGATTATCAGAATTATGATAAAAATAATTTTAATATAAATTTATATAAACACATTTAATAAATGCGTGCTCTTTCGGTGGCGTACTGTACTACGTAGTATACTACGAGACCGTAATTTTGTGCAAACAAATTTTTTGTCAAAATTTTATTATTTTATTGGCTTAATCGATGCTCTAGATTATCAGAATTATGATAAAAATAATTTTAATATAAATTTATATAAACACATTTAATAAATGCGTGCTCTTTCGGTGGCGTACTGTACTACGTAGTATACTACGAGACCGTAATTTTGTGCAAACAAATTTTTTGTTAAAATTTTAATATTTTATTGGCCTAATCGATGCTCTAGATTATCAGAATTATGATAAAAATAATTTTAATATAAATTTATATAAACACATTTAATAAATGCGTGCTCTTTCGGTGGCGTACTGTACTACGTAGTATACTACGAGACCGTAATTTTGTGCAAACAAATTTTTTGTTAAAATTTTAATATTTTATTGGCTTAATCGATGCTCTAGATTATCAGAATTATGATAAAAATAATTTTAATATAAATTTATATAAACACATTTAATAAATGCGTGCTCTTTCGGTGGCGTACTGTACTACGTAGTATACTACGAGATCGTAATTTTGTTCAAACAAATTTTTTGTTAAAATTTTATTATTTTATTGGCTTAATCGATGCTCTAGATTATCAGAATTATGATAAAAATAATTTTAATATAAATTTATATAAACACATTTAATAAATGCGTGCTCTTTCGGTGGCGTACTGTACTACGTAGTATACTACGAGACCATAATTTTGTGCAAACAAATTTTTTGTTAAAATTTTATTATTTTATTGGCTTAATCGATGCTCTAGATTATCAGAATTATGATAAAAATAATTTTAATATAAATTTATATAAACACATTTAATAAATGCGTGCTCTTTCGGTGGCGTACTGTACTACGTAGTATACTACGAGACCGTAATTTTGTGCAAACAAATTTTTTGTTAAAATTTTATTATTTTATTGGCTTAATCGATGCTCTAGATTATCAGAATTACGATAAAAATAATTTTAATATAAATTTATATAAACACATTTAATAAATGCGTGCTCTTTCGGTGGCGTACTGTACTACGTAGTATACTACGAGACCATAATTTTGTGCAAACAAATTTTTTGTTAAAATTTTAATATTTTATTGGCTTAATCGATGCTCTAGATTATCAGAATTATGATAAAAATAATTTTAATATAAATTTATATAAACACATTTAATAAATGCGTGCTCTTTCGGTGGCGTACTGTACTACGTAGTATACTACGAGACCGTAATTTTGTGCAAACAAATTTTTTGTTAAAATTTTATTATTTTATTGGCTTAATCGATGCTCTAGATTATCAGAATTATGATAAAAATAATTTTAATATAAATTTATATAAACACATTTAATAAATGCGTGCTCTTTCGGTGGCGTACTGTACTACGTAGTATACTACGAGACCGTAATTTTGTGCAAACAAATTTTTTGTTAAAATTTTAATATGTTATTGGCTTAATCAATGCTCTAGATTATCAGAATTATGATAAAAATAATTTTAATATAAATTTATATAAACACATTTAATAAATGCGTGCTCTTTCGGTGGCGTACTGTACTACGTAGTATACTACGAGACCGTAATTTTGTGCAAACAAATTTTTTGTTAAAATTTTATTATTTTATTGGCTTAATCGATGCTCTAGATTATCAGAATTATGATAAAAATAATTTTAATATAAATTTATATAAACACATTTAATAAATGCGTGCTCTTTCGGTGGCGTACTGTACTACGTAGTATACTACGAGACCGTAATTTTGTGCAAACAAATTTTTTGTTAAAATTTTATTATTTTATTGGCTTAATCGATGCTCTAGATTATCAGAATTATGATAAAAATAATTTTAATATAAATTTATATAAACACATTTAATAAATGCGTGCTCTTTCGGTGGCGTACTGTACTACGTAGTATACTACGAGACCGTAATTTTGTGCAAACAAATTTTTTGTTAAAATTTTATTATTTTATTGGCTTAATCGATGCTCTAGATTATCAGAATTACGATAAAAATAATTTTAATATAAATTTATATAAACACATTTAATAAATGCGTGCTCTTTCGGTGGCGTACTGTACTACGTAGTATACTACGAGACCGTAATTTTGTGCAAACAAATTTTTTGTTAAAATTTTATTATTTTATTGGCTTAATCGATGCTCTAGATTATCAGAATTACGATAAAAATAATTTTAATATAAATTTATATAAACACATTTAATAAATGCGTGCTCTTTCGGTGGCGTACTGTACTACGTAGTATACTACGAGACCATAATTTTGTGCAAACAAATTTTTTGTTAAAATTTTAATATTTTATTGGCTTAATCGATGCTCTAGATTATCAGAATTATGATAAAAATAATTTTAATATAAATTTATATAAACACATTTAATAAATGCGTGCTCTTTCGGTGGCGTACTGTACTACGTAGTATACTACGAGACCGTAATTTTGTGCAAACAAATTTTTTGTTAAAATTTTATTATTTTATTGGCTTAATCGATGCTCTAGATTATCAGAATTATGATAAAAATAATTTTAATATAAATTTATATAAACACATTTAATAAATGCGTGCTCTTTCGGTGGCGTACTGTACTACGTAGTATACCACGAGACCGTAATTTTGTGCAAACAAATTTTTTGTTAAAATTTTATTATTTTATTGGCTTAATCGATGCTCTAGATTATCAGAATTATGATAAAAATAATTTTAATATAAATTTATATAAACACATTTAATAAATGCGTGCTCTTTCGGTGGCGTACTGTACTACGTAGTATACTACGAGACCGTAATTTTGTGCAAACAAATTTTTTGTTAAAATTTTATTATTTTATTGGCTTAATCGATGCTCTTTATCAGAATTATGATAAAAATAATTTTAATATAAATTTATATAAACACATTTAATAAATGCGTGCTCTTTCGGTGGCGTACTGTACTACGTAGTATACTACGAGACCGTAATTTTGTGCAAACAAATTTTTTGTTAAAATTTTATTATTTTATTGGCTTAATCGATGCTCTAGATTATCAGAATTATGATAAAAATAATTTTAATATAAATTTATATAAACACATTTAATAAATGCGTGCTCTTTCGGTGGCGTACCGTACTACGTAGTATACTACGAGATCGTAATTTTGTTCAAACAAATTTTTTGTTTAAATTTTATTATTTTATTGGCTTAATCGATGCTCTAGATTATCAGAATTATGATAAAAATAATTTTAATATAAATTTATATAAACACATTTAATAAATGCGTGCTCTTTCGGTGGCGTACTGTACTACGTAGTATACTACGATACCGTAATTTTGTGCAAACAAATTTTTTGTTAAAATTTTATTATTTTATTGGCTTAATCGATGCTCTAGATTATCAGAATTATGATAAAAATAATTTTAATATAAATTTATATAAACACATTTAATAAATGCGTGCTCTTTCGGTGGCGTACTGTACTACGTAGTATACTACGAGACCGTAATTTTGTGCAAACAAATTTTTTGTTAAAATTTTATTATTTTATTGGCTTAATCGATGCTCTAGATTATCAGAATTATGATAAAAATAATTTTAATATAAATTTATATAAACACATTTAATAAATGCGTGCTCTTTCGGTGGCGTACTGTACTACGTAGTATACTACGAGACCGTAATTTTGTGCAAACAAATTTTTTGTTAAAATTTTATTATTTTATTGGCTTAATCGATGCTCTAGATTATCAGAATTACGATAAAAATAATTTTAATATAAATTTATATAAACACATTTAATAAATGCGGGCTCTTTCGGTGGCGTACTGTACTACGTAGTATACTACGAGACCATAATTTTGTGCAAACAAATTTTTTGTTAAAATTTTAATATTTTATTGGCTTAATCGATGCTCTAGATTATCAGAATTATGATAAAAATAATTTTAATATAAATTTATATAAACACATTTAATAAATGCGTGCTCTTTCGGTGGCGTACTGTACTACGTAGTATACTACGAGACCATAATTTTGTGCAAACAAATTTTTTGTTAAAATTTTAATATTTTATTGGCTTAATCGATGCTCTAGATTATCAGAATTATGATAAAAATAATTTTAATATAAATTTATATAAACACATTTAATAAATGCGTGCTCTTTCGGTGGCGTACTGTACTACGTAGTATACTACGAGACCGTAATTTTGTGCAAACAAATTTTTTGTTAAAATTTTATTATTTTATTGGCTTACTCGATGCTCTAGATTATCAGAATTATGATAAAAATAATTTTAATATAAATTTATATAAACACATTTAATAAATGCGTGCTCTTTCGGTGGCGTACTGTACTACGTAGTATACTACGAGACCGTAATTTTGTGCAAACAAATTTTTTGTTAAAATTTTATTATTTTATTGGCTTACTCGATGCTCTAGATTATCAGAATTACGATAAAAATAATTTTAATATAAATTTATATAAACACATTTAATAAATGCGTGCTCTTTCGGTGGCGTACCGTACTACGTAGTATACTACGAGATCGTAATTTTGTTCAAACAAATTTTTTGTTAAAATTTTATTATTTTATTGGCTTAATCGATGCTCTAGATTATCAGAATTATGATAAAAATAATTTTAATATAAATTTATATAAACACATTTAATAAATGCGTGCTCTTTCGGTGGCGTACTGTACTACGTAGTATACTACGAGACCGTAATTTTGTGCAAACAAATTTTTTGTTAAAATTTTATTATTTTATTGGCTTAATCGATGCTCTAGATTATCAGAATTATGATAAAAATAATTTTAATATAAATTTATATAAACACATTTAATAAATGCGTGCTCTTTCGGTGGCGTACTGTACTACGTAGTATACTACGAGACCGTAATTTTGTGCAAACAAATTTTTTGTTAAAATTTTATTATTTTATTGGCTTAATCGATGCTCTAGATTATCAGAATTACGATAAAAATAATTTTAATATAAATTTATATAAACACATTTAATAAATGCGTGCTCTTTCGGTGGCGTACTGTACTACGTAGTATACTACGAGACCGTAATTTTGTGCAAACAAATTTTTTGTTAAAATTTTATTATTTTATTGGCTTAATCGATGCTCTAGATTATCAGAATTATGATAAAAATAATTTTAATATAAATTTATATAAACACATTTAATAAATGCGTGCTCTTTCGGTGGCGTACCGTACTACGTAGTATACTACGAGATCGTAATTTTGTTCAAACAAATTTTTTGTTAAAATTTTATTATTTTATTGGCTTAATCGATGCTCTAGATTATCAGAATTATGATAAAAATAATTTTAATATAAATTTATATAAACACATTTAATAAATGCGTGCTCTTTCGGTGGCGTACTGTACTACGTAGTATACTACGAGACCATAATTTTGTGCAAACAAATTTTTTGTTAAAATTTTAATATTTTATTGGCTTAATCGATGCTCTAGATTATCAGAATTATGATAAAAATAATTTTAATATAAATTTATATAAACACATTTAATAAATGCGTGCTCTTTCGGTGGCGTACTGTACTACGTAGTATACTACGAGACCGTAATTTTGTTCAAACAAATTTTTTGTTAAAATTTTATTATTTTATTGGCTTAATCGATGCTCTAGATTATCAGAATTACGATAAAAATAATTTTAATATAAATTTATATAAACACATTTAATAAATGCGTGCTCTTTCGGTGGCGTACTGTACTACGTAGTATACTACGAGACCATAATTTTGTGCAAACAAATTTTTTGTTAAAATTTTAATATTTTATTGGCTTAATCGATGCTCTAGATTATCAGAATTATGATAAAAATAATTTTAATATAAATTTATATAAACACATTTAATAAATGCGTGCTCTTTCGGTGGCGTACTGTACTACGTAGTATACTACGAGACCGTAATTTTGTGCAAACAAATTTTTTGTTAAAATTTTATTATTTTATTGGCTTAATCGATGCTCTAGATTATCAGAATTATGATAAAAATAATTTTAATATAAATTTATATAAACACATTTAATAAATGCGTGCTCTTTCGGTGGCGTACTGTACTACGTAGTATACTACGAGACCGTAATTTTGTGCAAACAAATTTTTTGTTAAAATTTTATTATTTTATTGGCTTAATCGATGCTCTAGATTATCAGAATTATGATAAAAATAATTTTAATATAAATTTATATAAACACATTTAATAAATGCGTGCTCTTTCGGTGGCGTACTGTACTACGTAGTATACTACGAGACCGTAATTTTGTGCAAACAAATTTTTTGTTAAAATTTTATTATTTTATTGGCTTAATCGATGCTCTAGATTATCAGAATTATGATAAAAATAATTTTAATATAAATTTATATAAACACATTTAATAAATGCGTGCTCTTTCGGTGGCGTACCGTACTACGTAGTATACTACGAGATCGTAATTTTGTTCAAACAAATTTTTTGTTAAAATTTTATTATTTTATTGGCTTAATCGATGCTCTAGATTATCAGAATTATGATAAAAATAATTTTAATATAAATTTATATAAACACATTTAATAAATGCGTGCTCTTTCGGTGGCGTACTGTACTACGTAGTATACTACGAGACCGTAATTTTGTGCAAACAAATTTTTTGTTAAAATTTTATTATTTTATTGGCTTAATCGATGCTCTAGATTATCAGAATTATGATAAAAATAATTTTAATATAAATTTATATAAACACATTTAATAAATGCGTGCTCTTTCGGTGGCGTACTGTACTACGTAGTATACTACGAGACCGTAATTTTGTGCAAACAAATTTTTTGTTAAAATTTTATTATTTTATTGGCTTAATCGATGCTCTAGATTATCAGAATTATGATAAAAATAATTTTAATATAAATTTATATAAACACATTTAATAAATGCGTGCTCTTTCGGTGGCGTACTGTACTACGTAGTATACTACGAGACCGTAATTTTGTGCAAACAAATTTTTTGTTAAAATTTTATTATTTTATTGGCTTAATCGATGCTCTAGATTATCAGAATTATGATAAAAATAATTTTAATATAAATGTATATAAACACATTTAATAAATGCGTGCTCTTTCGGTGGCGTACTGTACTACGTAGTATACTACGAGATCGTAATTTTGTGCAAACAAATTTTTTGTTAAAATTTTATTATTTTATTGGCTTAATCGATGCTCTAGATTATCAGAATTATGATAAAAATAATTTTAATATAAATTTATATAAACACATTTAATAAATGCGTGCTCTTTCGGTGGCGTACCGTACTACGTAGTATACTACGAGATCGTAATTTTGTTCAAACAAATTTTTTGTTAAAATTTTATTATTTTATTGGCTTAATCGATGCTCTAGATTATCAGAATTATGATAAAAATAATTTTAATATAAATTTATATAAACACATTTAATAAATGCGTGCTCTTTCGGTGGCGTACTGTACTACGTAGTATACTACGAGACCGTAATTTTGTGCAAACAAATTTTTTGTTAAAATTTTATTATTTTATTGGCTTAATCGATGCTCTAGATTATCAGAATTATGATAAAAATAATTTTAATATAAATTTATATAAACACATTTAATAAATGCGTGCTCTTTCGGTGGCGTACTGTACTACGTAGTATACTACGAGACCGTAATTTTGTGCAAACAAATTTTTTGTTAAAATTTTATTATTTTGTTGGCTTAATCGATGCTCTAGATTATCAGAATTATGATAAAAATAATTTTAATATAAATTTATATAAACACATTTAATAAATGCGTGCTCTTTCGGTGGCGTACTGTACTACGTAGTATACTACGAGACCGTAATTTTGTGCAAACAAATTTTTTGTTAAAATTTTAATATTTTATTGGCCTAATCGATGCTCTAGATTATCAGAATTATGATAAAAATAATTTTAATATAAATTTATATAAACACATTTAATAAATGCGTGCTCTTTCGGTGGCGTACTGTACTACGTAGTATACTACGAGACCGTAATTTTGTGCAAACAAATTTTTTGTTAAAATTTTAATATTTTATTGGCTTAATCGATGCTCTAGATTATCAGAATTATGATAAAAATAATTTTAATATAAATTTATATAAACACATTTAATAAATGCGTGCTCTTTCGGTGGCGTACTGTACTACGTAGTATACTACGAGATCGTAATTTTGTTCAAACAAATTTTTTGTTAAAATTTTATTATTTTATTGGCTTAATCGATGCTCTAGATTATCAGAATTATGATAAAAATAATTTTAATATAAATTTATATAAACACATTTAATAAATGCGTGCTCTTTCGGTGGCGTACTGTACTACGTAGTATACTACGAGACCATAATTTTGTGCAAACAAATTTTTTGTTAAAATTTTATTATTTTATTGGCTTAATCGATGCTCTAGATTATCAGAATTATGATAAAAATAATTTTAATATAAATTTATATAAACACATTTAATAAATGCGTGCTCTTTCGGTGGCGTACTGTACTACGTAGTATACTACGAGACCGTAATTTTGTGCAAACAAATTTTTTGTTAAAATTTTATTATTTTATTGGCTTAATCGATGCTCTAGATTATCAGAATTACGATAAAAATAATTTTAATATAAATTTATATAAACACATTTAATAAATGCGTGCTCTTTCGGTGGCGTACTGTACTACGTAGTATACTACGAGACCATAATTTTGTGCAAACAAATTTTTTGTTAAAATTTTAATATTTTATTGGCTTAATCGATGCTCTAGATTATCAGAATTATGATAAAAATAATTTTAATATAAATTTATATAAACACATTTAATAAATGCGTGCTCTTTCGGTGGCGTACTGTACTACGTAGTATACTACGAGACCGTAATTTTGTGCAAACAAATTTTTTGTTAAAATTTTATTATTTTATTGGCTTAATCGATGCTCTAGATTATCAGAATTATGATAAAAATAATTTTAATATAAATTTATATAAACACATTTAATAAATGCGTGCTCTTTCGGTGGCGTACTGTACTACGTAGTATACTACGAGACCGTAATTTTGTGCAAACAAATTTTTTGTTAAAATTTTAATATGTTATTGGCTTAATCAATGCTCTAGATTATCAGAATTATGATAAAAATAATTTTAATATAAATTTATATAAACACATTTAATAAATGCGTGCTCTTTCGGTGGCGTACTGTACTACGTAGTATACTACGAGACCGTAATTTTGTGCAAACAAATTTTTTGTTAAATTTTATTATTTTATTGGCTTAATCGATGCTCTAGATTATCAGAATTATGATAAAAATAATTTTAATATAAATTATATAAACACATTTAATAAATGCGTGCTCTTTCGGTGGCGTACTGTACTACGTAGTATACTACGAGACCGTAATTTTGTGCAAACAAATTTTTTGTTAAAATTTTATTATTTTATTGGCTTAATCGATGCTCTAGATTATCAGAATTATGATAAACATAATTTTAATATAAATTTATATAAACACATTTAATAAATGCGTGCTCTTTTGGGTGCGTACTGTACTACGTAGTATACTACGAGACCGTAATTTTGTGCAAACAAATTTTTGTTAAAATTTTATTATTTTATTGGCTTAATCGATGCTCTAGATTATCAGAATTACGATAAAAATAATTTTAATATAAATTTATATAAACACATTAATAAATGCGTGCTCTTTCGGTGGCGTACTGTACTACGTAGTATACTACGAGACCGTAATTTTGTGCAAACAAATTTTTTGTTAAAATTTTATTATTTTATTGGCTTAATCGATGCTCTAGATTATCAGAATTACGATAAAATAATTTTAATATAAATTTATATAAACACATTTAATAAATGCGTGCTCTTTCGGTGGCGTACTGTACTACGTAGTATACTACGAGACCATAATTTTGTGCAAACAAATTTTTTGTTAAAATTTTAATATTTTATTGGCTTAATCGATGCTCTAGATTATCAGAATTATGATAAAAATAATTTTAATATAAATTTATATAAACACATTTAATAAATGCGTGCTCTTTCGGTGGCGTACTGTACTACGTAGTATACTACGAGACCGTAATTTTGTGCAAACAAATTTTTTGTTAAAATTTTATTATTTTATTGGCTTAATCGATGCTCTAGATTATCAGAATTATGATAAAAATAATTTTAATATAAATTTATATAAACACATTTAATAAATGCGTGCTCTTTCGGTGGCGTACTGTACTACGTAGTATACCACGAGACCGTAATTTTGTGCAAACAAATTTTTTGTTAAAATTTTATTATTTTATTGGCTTAATCGATGCTCTAGATTATCAGAATTATGATAAAAATAATTTTAATATAAATTTATATAAACACATTTAATAAATGCGTGCTCTTTCGGTGGCGTACTGTACTACGTAGTATACTACGAGACCATAATTTTGTGCAAACAAATTTTTTGTTAAAATTTTATTATTTTATTGGCTTAATCGATGCTCTTTATCAGAATTATGATAAAAATAATTTTAATATAAATTTATATAAACACATTTAATAAATGCGTGCTCTTTCGGTGGCGTACTGTACTACGTAGTATACTACGAGACCGTAATTTTGTGCAAACAAATTTTTTGTTAAAATTTTATTATTTTATTGGCTTAATCGATGCTCTAGATTATCAGAATTATGATAAAAATAATTTTAATATAAATTTATATAAACACATTTAATAAATGCGTGCTCTTTCGGTGGCGTACCGTACTACGTAGTATACTACGAGATCGTAATTTTGTTCAAACAAATTTTTTGTTAAAATTTTATTATTTTATTGGCTTAATCGATGCTCTAGATTATCAGAATTATGATAAAAATAATTTTAATATAAATTTATATAAACACATTTAATAAATGCGTGCTCTTTCGGTGGCGTACTGTACTACGTAGTATACTACGAGACCGTAATTTTGTGCAAACAAATTTTTTGTTAAAATTTTATTATTTTATTGGCTTAATCGATGCTCTAGATTATCAGAATTATGATAAAAATAATTTTAATATAAATTTATATAAACACATTTAATAAATGCGTGCTCTTTCGGTGGCGTACTGTACTACGTAGTATACTACGAGACCGTAATTTTGTGCAAACAAATTTTTTGTTAAAATTTTATTATTTTATTGGCTTAATCGATGCTCTAGATTATCAGAATTATGATAAAAATAATTTTAATATAAATTTATATAAACACATTTAATAAATGCGTGCTCTTTCGGTGGCGTACTGTACTACGTAGTATACTACGAGACCGTAATTTTGTGCAAACAAATTTTTTGTTAAAATTTTATTATTTTATTGGCTTAATCGATGCTCTAGATTATCAGAATTATGATAAAAATAATTTTAATATAAATTTATATAAACACATTTAATAAATGCGTGCTCTTTCGGTGGCGTACCGTACTACGTAGTATACTACGAGATCGTAATTTTGTTCAAACAAATTTTTTGTTAAAATTTTATTATTTTATTGGCTTAATCGATGCTCTAGATTATCAGAATTATGATAAAAATAATTTTAATATAAATTTATATAAACACATTTAATAAATGCGTGCTCTTTCGGTGGCGTACTGTACTACGTAGTATACTACGAGACCATAATTTTGTGCAAACAAATTTTTTGTTAAAATTTTATTATTTTATTGGCTTAATCGATGCTCTAGATTATCAGAATTATGATAAAAATAATTTTAATATAAATTTATATAAACACATTTAATAAATGCGTGCTCTTTCGGTGGCGTACTGTACTACGTAGTATACTACGAGACCGTAATTTTGTGCAAACAAATTTTTTGTTAAAATTTTATTATTTTATTGGCTTAATCGATGCTCTAGATTATCAGAATTATGATAAAAATAATTTTAATATAAATTTATATAAACACATTTAATAAATGCGTGCTCTTTCGGTGGCGTACTGTACTACGTAGTATACTACGAGACCGTAATTTTGTGCAAACAAATTTTTTGTTAAAATTTTATTATTTTATTGGCTTAATCGATGCTCTAGATTATCAGTAGTATACTACGAGACCGTAATTTTGTGCAAACAAATTTTTTGTTAAAATTTTATTATTTTATTGGCTTAATCGATGCTCTAGATTATCAGAATTATGATAAAAATAATTTTAATATAAATTTATATAAACACATTTAATAAATGCGTGCTCTTTCGGTGGCGTACCGTACTACGTAGTATACTACGAGATCGTAATTTTGTTCAAACAAATTTTTTGTTAAAATTTTATTATTTTATTGGCTTAATCGATGCTCTAGATTATCAGAATTATGATAAAAATAATTTTAATATAAATTTATATAAACACATTTAATAAATGCGTGCTCTTTCGGTGGCGTACTGTACTACGTAGTATACTACGAGACCGTAATTTTGTGCAAACAAATTTTTTGTTAAAATTTTATTATTTTATTGGCTTAATCGATGCTCTAGATTATCAGAATTATGATAAAAATAATTTTAATATAAATTTATATAAACACATTTAATAAATGCGTGCTCTTTCGGTGGCGTACTGTACTACGTAGTATACTACGAGACCGTAATTTTGTGCAAACAAATTTTTTGTTAAAATTTTATTATTTTATTGGCTTAATCGATGCTCTAGATTATCAGAATTATGATAAAAATAATTTTAATATAAATTTATATAAACACATTTAATAAATGCGTGCTCTTTCGGTGGCGTACTGTACTATGTAGTATACTACGAGACCATAATTTTGTGCAAACAAATTTTTTGTTAAAATTTTAATATTTTATTGGCTTAATCGATGCTCTAGATTATCAGAATTATGATAAAAATAATTTTAATATAAATTTATATAAACACATTTAATAAATGCGTGCTCTTTCGGTGGCGTACTGTACTACGTAGTATACTACGAGACCGTAATTTTGTGCAAACAAATTTTTTGTTAACATTTTATTATTTTATTGGCTTAATCGATGCTCTAGATTATCAGAATTACGATAAAAATAATTTTAATATAAATTTATATAAACACATTTAATAAATGCGTGCTCCTTCGGTGGCGTACTGTACTACGTAGTATACTACGAGACCATAATTTTGTGCAAACAAATTTTTTGTTAAAATTTTAATATTTTATTGGCTTAATCGATGCTCTAGATTATCAGACTTATGATAAAAATAATTTTAATATAAATTTATATAAACACATTTAATAAATGCGTGCTCTTTCGGTGGCGTACTGTACTACGTAGTATACTACGAGACCGTAATTTTGTGCAAACAAATTTTTTGTTAAAATTTTATTATTTTATTGGCTTAATCGATGCTCTAGATTATCAGAATTATGATAAAAATAATTTTAATATAAATTTATATAAACACATTTAATAAATGCGTGCTCTTTCGGTGGCGTACTGTACTACGTAGTATACTACGAGACCGTAATTTTTTGCAAACAAATTTTTTGTTAAAATTTTATTATTTTATTGGCTTAATCGATGCTCTAGATTATCAGAATTATGATAAAAATAATTTTAATATAAATTTATATAAACACATTTAATAAATGCGTGCTCTTTCGGTGGCGTACTGTACTACGTAGTATACTACGAGACCGTAATTTTGTGCAAACAAATTTTTTGTTAAAATTTTATTATTTTATTGGCTTAATCGATGCTCTAGATTATCAGAATTCTGATAAAAATAATTTTAATATAAATTTATATAAACACATTTAATAAATGCGTGCTCTTTCGGTGGCGTACTGTACTACGTAGTATACTACGAGACCGTAATTTTGTGCAAACAAATTTTTTGTTAAAATTTTATTATTTTATTGGCTTAATCGATGCTCTAGATTATCAGAATTATGATAAAAATAATTTTAATATAAATTTATATAAACACATTTAATAAATGCGTGCTCTTTCGGTGGCGTACTGTACTACGTAGTATACTACGAGACCGTAATTTTGTGCAAACAATTTTTTTGTTAAAATTTTATTATTTTATTGGCTTAATCGATGCTCTAGATTATCAGAATTATGATAAAAATAATTTTAATATAAATTTATATAAACACATTTAATAAATGCGTGCTCTTTCGGTGGCGTACTGTACTACGTAGTAAACTACGAGACCGTAATTTTGTGCAAACAAATTTTTTGTTAAAATTTTATTATTTTATTGGCTTAATCGATGCTATAGATTATCAGAATTACGATAAAAATAATTTTAATATAAATTTATATAAACACATTTAATAAATGCGTGCTCTTTCGGTGGCGTACTGTACTACGTAGTATACTACGAGACCATAATTTTGTGCAAACAAATTTTTTGTTAAAATTATAATATTTTATTGGCTTAATCGATGCTCTAGATTATCAGAATTATGATAAAAATAATTTTAATATAAATTTATATAAACACATTTAATAAATGCGTGCTCTTTCGGTGGCGTACTGTACTACGTAGTATACTACGAGACCGTAATTTTGTGCAAACAAATTTTTTGTTAAAATTTTATTATTTTATTGGCTTAATCGATGCTCTAGATTATCAGAATTACGATAAAAATAATTTTAATATAAATTTATATAAACACATTTAATAAATGCGTGCTCTTTCGGTGGCGTACTGTACTACGTAGTATACTACGAGACCGTAATTTTGTGCAAACAAATTTTTTGTTAAAATTTTATTATTTTATTGGCTTAATCGATGCTCTAGATTATCAGAATTATGATAAAAATAATTTTAATATAAATTTATATAAACACATTTAATAAATGCGTGCTCTTTCGGTGGCGTACTGTACTACGTAGTATACTACGAGACCGTAATTTTGTGCAAACAAATTTTTTGTTAAAATTTTATTATTTTATTGGCTTAATCGATGCTCTAGATTATCAGAATTATGATAAAAATAATTTTAATATAAATTTATATAAACACATTTAATAAATGGGTGCTCTTTCGGTGGCGTACTGTACTACGTAGTATACTACGAGACCGTAATTTTGTGCAAACAAATTTTTTGTTAAAATTTTATTATTTTATTGGCTTAATCGATGCTCTAGATTATCAGAATTACGATAAAAATAATTTTAATATAAATTTATATAAACACATTTAATAAATGCGTGCTCTTTCGGTGGCGTACTGTACTACGTAGTATACTACGAGACCATAATTTTGTGCAAACAAATTTTTTGTTAAAATTTTAATATTTTATTGGCTTAATCGATGCTCTAGATTATCAGAATTATGATAAAAATAATTTTAATATAAATTTATATAAACACATTTAATAAATGCGTGCTCTTTCGGTGGCGTACTGTACTACGTAGTATACTACGAGACCGTAATTTTGTGCAAACAAATTTTTTGTTAAAATTTTATTATTTTATTGGCTTAATCGATGCTCTAGATTATCAGAATTATGATAAAAATAATTTTAATATAAATTTATATAAACACATTTAATAAATGCGTGCTCTTTCGGTGGCGTACTGTACTACGTAGTATACTACGAGGCCATAATTTTGTGCAAACAAATTTTTTGTTAAAATTTTAATATTTTATTGGCTTAATCGATGCTCTAGATTATCAGAATTATGATAAAAATAATTTTAATATAAATTTATATAAACACATTTAATAAATGCGTGCTCTTTCGGTGGCGTACTGTACTACGTAGTATACTACGAGACCGTAATTTTTTGCAAACAAATTTTTTGTTAAAATTTTATTATTTTATTGGCTTAATCGATGCTCTAGATTATCAGAATTATGATAAAAATAATTTTAATATAAATTTATATAAACACATTTAATAAATGCGTGCTCTTTCGGTGGCGTACTGTACTACGTAGTATACTACGAGACCGTAATTTTGTGCAAACAAATTTTTTGTTAAAATTTTATTATTTTATTGGCTTAATCGATGCTCTAGATTATCAGAATTATGATAAAAATAATTTTAATATAAATTTATATAAACACATTTAATAAATGCGTGCTCTTTCGGTGGCGTACTGTACTACGTAGTATACTACGAGACCGTAATTTTGTGCAAACAAATTTTTTGTTAAAATTTTATTATTTTATTGGCTTAATCGATGCT
This sequence comes from Tipula helvola, assembly GCA_963556165.1. Taxonomy (NCBI): domain Eukaryota; kingdom Metazoa; phylum Arthropoda; class Insecta; order Diptera; family Tipulidae; genus Tipula; species Tipula helvola. The sequence goes on from CAUVYM010000064.1 coordinate 24,661, forward strand.
CTAGATTATCAGAATTATGATAAAAATAATTTTAATATAAATTTATATAAACACATTTAATAAATGCGTGCTCTTTCGGTGGCGTACCGTACTACGTAGTATACTACGAGATCGTAATTTTGTTCAAACAAATTTTTTGTTAAAATTTTATTATTTTATTGGCTTAATCGATGCTCTAGATTATCAGAATTATGATAAAAATAATTTTATTATAAATTTATATAAACACATTTAATAAATGCGTGCTCTTTCGGTGGCGTACTGTACTACGTAGTATACTACGAGACCGTAATTTTGTGCAAACAAATTTTTTGTTAAAATTTTATTATTTTATTGGCTTAATCGATGCTCTAGATTATCAGAATTATGATAAAAATAATTTTAATATAAATTTATATAAACACATTTAATAAATGCGTGCTCTTTCGGTGGCGTACTGTACTACGTAGTATACTACGAGACCGTAATTTTGTGCAAACAAATTTTTTGTTAAAATTTTATTATTTTATTGGCTTAATCGATGCTCTAGATTATCAGAATTATGATAAAAATAATTTTAATATAAATTTATATAAACACATTTAATAAATGCGTGCTCTTTCGGTGGCGTACTGTACTACGTAGTATACCACGAGACCGTAATTTTGTGCAAACAAATTTTTTGTTAAAATTTTATTATTTTATTGGCTTAATCGATGCTCTAGATTATCAGAATTATGATAAAAATAATTTTAATATAAATTTATATAAACACATTTAATAAATGCGTGCTCTTTCGGTGGCGTACTGTACTACGTAGTATACTACGAGACCGTAATTTTGTGCAAACAAATTTTTTGTTAAAATTTTATTATTTTATTGACTTAATCGATGCTCTAGATTATCAGAATTATGATAAAAATAATTTTAATATAAATTTATATAAACACATTTAATAAATGCGTGCTCTTTCGGTGGCGTACTGTACTACGTAGTATACTACGAGACCGTAATTTTGTGCAAACAAATTTTTTGTTAAAATTTTATTATTTTATTGGCTTAATCGATGCTCTAGATTATCAGAATTATGATAAAAATAATTTTAATATAAATTTATATAAACACATTTAATAAATGCGTGCTCTTTCGGTGGCATACCGTACTACGTAGTATACTACGAGATCGTAATTTTGTTCAAACAAATTTTTTGTTAAAATTTTAATATTTTATTGGCTTAATCGATGCTCTAGATTATCAGAATTATGATAAAAATAATTTTAATATAAATTTATATAAACACATTTAATAAATGCGTGCTCTTTCGGTGGCGTACTGTACTACGTAGTATACTACGAGACCGTAATTTTGTGCAAACAAATTTTTTGTTAAAATTTTATTATTTTATTGGCTTAATCGATGCTCTAGATTATCAGAATTATGATAAAAATAATTTTAATATAAATTTATATAAACACATTTAATAAATGCGTGCTCTTTCGGTGGCGTACTGTACTACGTAGAGATACCACGAGACCGTAATTTTGTGCAAACAAATTTTTTGTTAAAATTTTATTATTTTATTGGCTTAATCGATGCTCTAGATTATCAGAATTATGATAAAAATAATTTTAATATAAATTTATATAAACACATTTAATAAATGCGTGCTCTTTCGGAGGCGTACTGTACTACGTAGTATACTACGAGACCGTAATTTTGTGCAAACAAATTTTTTGTTAAAATTGTATTATTTTATTGGCTTAATCGATGCTCTAGATTATCAGAATTATGATAAAAATAATTTTAATATAAATTTATATAAACACATTTAATAAATGCGTGCTCTTTCGGTGGCGTACTGTACTACGTAGTATACCACGAGACCGTAATTTTGTGCAAACAAATTTTTTGTTAAAATTTTATTATTTTATTGGCTTAATCGATGCTCTAGATTATCAGAATTACGATAAAAATAATTTTAATATAAATTTATATAAACACATTTAATAAATGCGTGCTCTTTCGGTGGCGTACTGTACTACGTAGTATACTACGAGACCGTAATTTTGTGCAAATAAATTTTTTGTTAAAATTTTATTATTTTATTGGCTTAATCGATGCTCTAGATTATCAGAATTATGATAAAAATAATTTTAATATAAATTTATATAAACACATTTAATAAATGCGTGCTCTTTCGGTGGCGTACTGTACTACGTAGTATACTACGAGACCGTAATTTTGTGCAAACAAATTTTTTGTTAAAATTTTATTATTTTATTGGCTTAATCGATGCTCTAGATTATCAGAATTATGATAAAAATAATTTTAATATAAATTTATATAAACACATTTAATAAATGCGTGCTCTTTCGGTGGCGTACTGTACTACGTAGTATACTACGAGACCGTAATTTTGTGCAAACAAATTTTTTGTTAAAATTTTATTATTTTATTGGCTTAATCGATGCTCTAGATTATCAGAATTATGATAAAAATAATTTTAATATAAATTTATATAAACACATTTAATAAATGCGTGCCCTTTCGGTGGCGTACTGTACTACGTAGTATACTACGAGACCGTAATTTTGTGCAAACAAATTTTTTGTTAAAATTTTAATATTTTATTGGCTTAATCGATGCTCTAGATTATCAGAATTATGATAAAAATAATTTTAATATAAATTTATATAAACACATTTAATAAATGCGTGCTCTTTCGGTGGCGTACTGTACTACGTAGTATACTACGAGACCGTAATTTTGTGCAAACAAATTTTTTGTTAAAATTTTATTATTTTATTGGCTTAATCGATGCTCTAGATTATCAGAATTATGATAAAAATAATTTTAATATAAATTTATATAAACACATTTAATAAATGCGTGCTCTTTCGGTGGCGTACTGTACTACGTAGTATACTACGAGACCGTAATTTTGTGCAAACAAATTTTTTGTTAAAATTTTATTATTTTATTGGCTTAATCGATGCTCTAGATTATCAGAATTATGATAAAAATAATTTTAATATAAATTTATATAAACACATTTAATAAATGCGTGCTCTTTCGGTGGCGTACTGTACTACGTAGTATACTACGAGACCGTAATTTTGTGCAAACAAATTTTTTGTTAAAATTTTATTATTTTATTGGCTTAATCGATGCTCTAGATTATCAGAATTATGATAAAAATAATTTTAATATAAATTTATATTAAATTAAATTTATTATAAATTAAAAACTATTTCAAGTTTTGAATAAAATATAAAATTAAATCAAATAATTTAAGTGTGATATAAGCCACGGCCACCACAAATAATAATGTATTTACATTATTACGGAATTTATAAATTTATATAAACACATTTAATAAATGCGTGCTCTTTCGGTGGCGTACTGTACTACGTAGTATACTACGAGACCGTAATTTTGTGCAAACAAATTTTTTGTTAAAATTTTAATATTTTATTGGCTTAATCGATGCTCTAGATTATCAGAATTATGATAAAAATAATTTTAATATAAATTTATATAAACACATTTAATAAATGCGTGCTCTTTCGGTGGCGTACCGTACTACGTAGTATACTACGAGATCGTAATTTTGTTCAAACAAATTTTTTGTTAAAATTTTATTATTTTATTGGCTTAATCGATGCTCTAGATTATCAGAATTATGATAAAAATCATTTTATTATAAATTTATATAAACACATTTAATAAATGCGGCTCTTTCGGTGGCGTACTGTACTACGTAGTATACTACGAGACCGTAATTTTGTGCAAACAAATTTTTTGTTAAAATTTTATTATTTTATTGGCTTAATCGATGCTCTAGATTATCAGAATTATGATAAAAATAATTTTAATATAAATTTATATAAACACATTTAATAAATGCGTGCTCTTTCGGTGGCGTACTGTACTACGTAGTATACTACGAGACCGTAATTTTGTGCAAACAAATTTTTTGTTAAAATTTTATTATTTTATTGGCTTAATCGATGCTCTAGATTATCAGAATTATGATAAAAATAATTTTAATATAAATTTATATAAACACATTTAATAAATGCGTGCTCTTTCGGTGGCGTACTGTACTACGTAGTATACTACGAGACCGTAATTTTGTGCAAACAAATTTTTTGTTAAAATTTTATTATTTTATTGGCTTAATCGATGCTCTAGATTATCAGAATTATGATAAAAATAATTTTAATATAAATTTATATAAACACATTTAATAAATGCGTGCTCTTTCGGTGGCGTACTGTACTACGTAGTATACTACGAGACCGTAATTTTGTGCAAACAAATTTTTTGTTAAAATTTTATTATTTTATTGGCTTAATCGATGCTCTAGATTATCAGAATTATGATAAAAATAATTTTAATATAAATTTATATAAACACATTTAATAAATGCGTGCTCTTTCGGTGGCGTACTGTACTACGTAGTATACCACGAGACCGTAATTTTGTGCAAACAAATTTTTTGTTAAAATTTTATTATTTTATTGGCTTAATCGATGCTCTAGATTATCAGAATTATGATAAAAATAATTTTAATATAAATTTATATAAACACATTTAATAAATGCGTGCTCTTTCGGTGGCGTACTGTACTACGTAGTATACACGAGACCGTAATTTTGTGCAAACAAATTTTTTGTTAAAATTTTATTATTTTATTGGCTTAATCGATGCTCTAGATTATCAGAATTATGATAAAAATAATTTTTAATATAAATTTATATAAACACATTTAATAAATGCGTGCTCTTTCGGTGGCGTACTGTACTACGTTGTATACCACGAGACCGTAATTTTGTGCAAACAAATTTTTTTGTTAAAATTTTAAATATTTTATTGGCTTAATCGATGCTCTAGATTATCAGAATTATGATAAAAATAATTTTAATATAAATTTATATAAACACATTTAATAAATGCGTGCTCTTTCGGTGGCGTACTGTACTACGTAGTATACTACGAGACCGTAATTTTGTGCAAACAAATTTTTTGTTAAAATTTTATTATTTTATTGCTTAATCGATGCTCTAGATTATCAGAATTATGATAAAAATAATTTTAATATAAATTTATATAAACACATTTAATAAATGCGTGCTCTTTCGGTGGCGTACTGTACTACGTAGTATACTACGAGACCGTAATTTTGTGCAAACAAATTTTTTGTTAAAATTTTATTATTTTATTGGCTTAATCGATGCTCTAGATTATCAGAATTATGATAAAAATAATTTTAATATAAATTTATATAAACACATTAATAAATGCGTGCTCTTTCGGTGGCGTACTGTACTACGTAGTATACTACGAGACCGTAATTTTGTGCAAACAAATTTTTTGTTAAAATTTTATTATTTTATTGGCTTAATCGATGCTCTAGATTATCAGAATTATGATAAAAATAATTTTAATATAAATTTATATAAACACATTTAATAAATGCGTGCTCTTTCGGTGGCGTACTGTACTACGTAGTATACTACGAGACCGTAATTTTGTGCAAACAAATTTTTTGTTAAAATTTTATTATTTTATTGGCTTAATCGATGCTCTAGATTATCAGAATTATGATAAAAATAATTTTAATATAAATTTATATAAACACATTTAATAAATGCGTGCTCTTTCGGTGCGTACTGTACTACGTAGTATACTACGAGACCGTAATTTTGTGCAAACAAATTTTTTGTTAAAATTTTATTATTTTATTGGCTTAATCGATGCTCTAGATTATCAGAATTATGATAAAAATAATTTTAATATAAATTTATATAAACACATTTAATAAATGCGTGCTCTTTCGGTGGCGTACTGTACTACGTAGTATACTACGAGACCGTAATTTTGTGCAAACAAATTTTTTGTTAAAATTTTATTATTTTATTGGCTTAATCGATGCTCTAGATTATCAGAATTATGATAAAAATAATTTTAATATAAATTTATATAAACACATTTAATAAATGCGTGCTCTTTCGGTGGCGTACTGTACTACGTAGTATACTACGAGACCGTAATTTTGTGCAAACAAATTTTTTGTTAAAATTTTATTATTTTATTGGCTTAATCGATGCTCTAGATTATCAGAATTATGATAAAAATAATTTTAATATAAATTTATATAAACACATTTAATAAATGCGTGCTCTTTCGGTGGCGTACTGTACTACGTAGTATACTACGAGACCGTAATTTTGTGCAAACAAATTTTTTGTTAAAATTTTATTATTTTATTGGCTTAATCGATGCTCTAGATTATCAGAATTATGATAAAAATAATTTTAATATAAATTTATATAAACACATTTAATAAATGCGTGCTCTTTCGGTGGCGTACTGTACTACGTAGTATACTACGAGACCGTAATTTTGTGCAAACAAATTTTTTGTTAAAATTTTATTATTTTATTGGCTTAATCGATGCTCTAGATTATCAGAATTATGATAAAAATAATTTTAATATAAATTTATATAAACACATTTAATAAATGCGTGCTCTTTCGGTGGCGTACTGTACTACGTAGTATACTACGAGACCGTAATTTTGTGCAAACAAATTTTTGTTAAAATTTTATTATTTATTGGCTTAATCGATGCTCTAGATTATCAGAATTATGATAAAAATAATTTTAATATAAATTTATATAAACACATTTAATAAATGCGTGCTCTTTCGGTGGCGTACTGTACTACGTAGTATACTACGAGACCGTAATTTTGTGCAAACAAATTTTTTGTTAAAATTTTATTATTTATTGGCTTAATCGATGCTCTAGATTATCAGAATTATGATAAAAATAATTTTAATATAAATTTATATAAACACATTTAATAAATGCGTGCTCTTTCGGTGGCGTACTGTACTACGTAGTAAACTACGAGACCGTAATTTTGTGCAAACAAATTTTTTGTTAAAATTTTATTATTTTATTGGCTTAATCGATGCTCTAGATTATCAGAATTACGATAAAAATAATTTTAATATAAATTTATATAAACACATTTAATAAATGCGTACTCTTTCGGTGGCGTACTGTACTACGTAGTATACTACGAGACCTTAATTTTGTGCAAACAAATTTTTTGTTAAAATTTTAATATTTTATTGGCTTAATCGATGCTCTAGATTATCAGAATTATGATAAAAATAATTTTAATATAAATTTATATAAACACATTTAATAAATGCGTGCTCTTTCGGTGGCGTACTGTACTACGTAGTATACTACGAGACCGTAATTTTGTGCAAACAAATTTTTTGTTAAAATTTTATTATTTTATTGGCTTAATCGATGCTCTAGATTATCAGAATTATGATAAAAATAATTTTAATATAAATTTATATAAACACATTTAATAAATGCGTGCTCTTTCGGCGGCGTACTGTACTACGTAGTATACTACGAGACCGTAATTTTGTGCAAACAAATTTTTTGTTAAAATTTTATTATTTTATTGGCTTAATCGATGCTCTAGATTATCAGAATTATGATAAAAATAATTTTAATATAAATTTATATAAACACATTTAATAAATGCGTGCTCTTTCGGTGGCGTACTGTACTACGTAGTATACTACGAGACCGTAATTTTGTGCAAACAAATTTTTTGTTAAAATTTTATTATTTTATTGGCTTAATCGATGCTCTAGATTATCAGAATTATGATAAAAATAATTTTAATATAAATTTATATAAACACATTTAATAAATGCGTGCTCTTTCGGTGGCGTACTGTACTACGTAGTATACTACGAGACCGTAATTTTGTGCAAACAAATTTTTTTGTTAAAATTTTATTATTTTATTGGCTTAATCGATGCTCTAGATTATCAGAATTATGATAAAAATAATTTTAATATAAATTTATATAAACACATTTAATAAATGCGTGCTCTTTCGGTGGCGTACTGTACTACGTAGTATACTACGAGACCGTAATTTTGTGCAAACAAATTTTTTGTTAAAATTTTATTATTTTATTGGCTTAATCGATGCTCTAGATTATCAGAATTATGATAAAAATAATTTTAATATAAATTTATATAAACACATTTAATAAATGCGTGCTCTTTCGGTGGCGTACTGTACTACGTAGTATACACGAGACCGTAATTTTGTGCAAACAAATTTTTTGTTAAAATTTTATTATTTTATTGGCTTAATCGATGCTCTAGATTATCAGAATTATGATAAAAATAATTTTAATATAAATTTATATAAACACATTTAATAAATGCGTGCTCTTTCGGTGGCGTACTGTACTACGTAGTATACTACGAGACCGTAATTTTGTGCAAACAAATTTTTTGTTAAAATTTTATTATTTTATTGGCTTAATCGATGCTCTAGATTATCAGAATTATGATAAAAATAATTTTAATATAATTTATATAAACACATTTAATAAATGCGTGCTCTTTCGGTGGCGTACTGTACTACGTAGTATACTACGAGACCGTAATTTTGTGCAAACAAATTTTTTGTTAAAATTTTATTATTTTATTGGCTTATCGATGCTCTAGATTATCAGAATTATGATAAAAATAATTTTAATATAAATTTATATAAACACATTTAATAAATGCGTGCTCTTTCGGTGGCGTACTGTACTACGTAGTATACTACGAGACCGTAATTTTGTGCAAACAAATTTTTTGTTAAAATTTTATTATTTTATTGGCTTAATCGATGCTCTAGATTATCAGAATTATGATAAAAATAATTTTAATATAAATTTATATAAACACATTTAATAAATGCGTGCTCTTTCGGTGGCGTACTGTACTACGTAGTATACTACGAGACCGTAATTTTGTGCAAACAAATTTTTTGTTAAAATTTTATTATTTTATTGGCTTAATCGATGCTCTAGATTATCAGAATTATGATAAAAATAATTTTAATATAAATTTATATAAACACATTTAATAAATGCGTGCTCTTTCGGTGGCGTACTGTACTACGTAGTATACTACGAGACCGTAATTTTGTGCAAACAAATTTTTTGTTAAAATTTTATTATTTTATTGGCTTAATCGATGCTCTAGATTATCAGAATTATGATAAAAATAATTTTAATATAAATTTATATAAACACATTTAATAAATGCGTGCTCTTTCGGTGGCGTACTGTACTACGTAGTATACTACGAGACCGTAATTTTGTGCAAACAAATTTTTTGTTAAAATTTTATTATTTTATTGGCTTAATCGATGCTCTAGATTATCAGAATTATGATAAAAATAATTTTAATATAAATTTATATAAACACATTTAATAAATGCGTGCTCTTTCGGTGGCGTACTGTACTACGTAGTATACTACGAGACCGTAATTTTGTGCAAACAAATTTTTTGTTAAAATTTTATTATTTATTGGCTTAATCGATGCTCTAGATTATCAGAATTATGATAAAAATAATTTTAATATAAATTTATATAAACACATTTAATAAATGCGTGCTCTTTCGGTGGCGTACTGTACTACGTAGTAAACTACGAGACCGTAATTTTGTGCAAACAAATTTTTTGTTAAAATTTTATTATTTTATTGGCTTAATCGATGCTCTAGATTATCAGAATTATGATAAAAATAATTTTAATATAAATTTATATAAACACATTTAATAAATGCGTGCTCTTTCGGTGGCGTACTGTACTACGTAGTATACTACGAGACCGTAATTTTGTGCAAACAAATTTTTTGTTAAAATTTTATTATTTTATTGGCTTAATCGATGCTCTAGATTATCAGAATTATGATAAAAATAATTTTAATATAAATTTATATAAACACATTTAATAAATGCGTGCTCTTTCGGTGGCGTACTGTACTACGTAGTATACTACGAGACCGTAATTTTGTGCAAACAAATTTTTTGTTAAAATTTTATTATTTTATTGGCTTAATCGATGCTCTAGATTATCAGAATTACGATAAAAATAATTTTAATATAAATTTATATAAACACATTTAATAAATGCGTGCTCTTTCGGTGGCGTACTGTACTACGTAGTATACTACGAGACCGTAATTTTGTGCAAACAAATTTTTTGTTAAAATTTTATTATTTTATTGGCTTAATCGATGCTCTAGATTATCAGAATTATGATAAAAATAATTTTAATATAAATTTATATAAACACATTTAATAAATGCGTGCTCTTTCGGTGGCGTACTGTACTACGTAGTATACTACGAGACCGTAATTTTGTGCAAACAAATTTTTTGTTAAAATTTTATTATTTTATTGGCTTAATCGATGCTCTAGATTATCAGAATTATGATAAAATAATTTTAATATAAATTTATATAAACACATTTAATAAATGCGTGCTCTTTCGGTGGCGTACTGTACTACGTAGTATACTACGAGACCGTAATTTTGTGCAAACAAATTTTTTGTTAAAATTTTATTATTTTATTGGCTTAATCGATGCTCTAGATTATCAGAATTATGATAAAAATAATTTTAATATAAATTTATATAAACACATTTAATAAATGCGTGCTCTTTCGGTGGCGTACTGTACTACGTAGTATACTACGAGACCGTAATTTTGTGCAAACAAATTTTTTGTTAAAATTTTAATATTTTATTGGCTTAATCGATGCTCTAGATTATCAGAATTATGATAAAAATAATTTTAATATAAATTTATATAAACACATTTAATAAATGCGTGCTCTTTCGGTGGCGTACTGTACTACGTAGTATACTACGAGACCGTAATTTTGTGCAAACAAATTTTTTGTTAAAATTTTATTATTTTATTGGCTTAATCGATGCTCTAGATTATCAGAATTATGATAAAAATAATTTTAATATAAATTTATATAAACACATTTAATAAATGCGTGCTCTTTCGGTGGCGTACTGTACTACGTAGTATACTACGAGACCGTAATTTTGTGCAAACAAATTTTTTGTTAAAATTTATTATTTTATTGGCTTAATCGATGCTCTAGATTATCAGAATTATGATAAAAATAATTTTAATATAAATTTATATAAACACATTTAATAAATGCGTGCTCTTTCGGTGGCGTACTGTACTACGTAGTATACTACGAGACCGTAATTTTGTGCAAACAAATTTTTTGTTAAAATTTTATTATTTTATTGGCTTAATCGATGCTCTAGATTATCAGAATTATGATAAAAATAATTTTAATATAAATTATATAAACACATTTAATAAATGCGTGCTCTTTCGGTGGCGTACTGTACTACGTAGTATACTACGAGACCGTAATTTTGTGCAAACAAATTTTTTGTTAAAATTTTATTATTTTATTGGCTTAATCGATGCTCTAGATTATCAGAATTATGATAAAAATAATTTTAATATAAATTTATATAAACACATTTAATAAATGCGTGCTCTTTCGGTGGCGTACCGTACTACGTAGTATACTACGAGATCGTAATTTTGTTCAAACAAATTTTTTGTTAAAATTTTATTATTTTATTGGCTTAATCGACGCTCTAGATTATCAGAATTATGATAAAAATCATTTTATTATAAATTTATATAAACACATTTAATAAATGCGTGCTCTTTCGGTGGCGTACTGTACTACGTAGTATACTACGAGACCGTAATTTTGTGCAAACAAATTTTTTGTTAAAATTTTATTATTTTATTGGCTTAATCGATGCTCTAGATTATCAGAATTATGATAAAAATAATTTTAATATAAATTTATATAAACACATTTAATAAATGCGTGCTCTTTCGGTGGCGTACTGTACTACGTAGTATACTACGAGACCGTAATTTTGTGCAAACAAATTTTTTGTTAAAATTTTATTATTTTATTGGCTTAATCGATGCTCTAGATTATCAGAATTATGATAAAAATAATTTTAATATAAATTTATATAAACACATTTAATAAATGCGTGCTCTTTCGGTGGCGTACTGTACTACGTAGTATACTACGAGACCGTAATTTTGTGCAAACAAATTTTTTGTTAAAATTTTATTATTTTATTGGCTTAATCGATGCTCTAGATTATCAGAATTATGATAAAAATAATTTTAATATAAATTTATATAAACACATTTAATAAATGCGTGCTCTTTCGGTGGCGTACTGTACTACGTAGTATACTACGAGACCGTAATTTTGTGCAAACAAATTTTTTGTTAAAATTTTATTATTTTATTGGCTTAATCGATGCTCTAGATTATCAGAATTATGATAAAAATAATTTTTAATATAAATTTATATAAACACATTTAATAAATGCGTGCTCTTTCGGTGGCGTACTGTACTACGTAGTATACCACGAGACCGTAATTTTGTGCAAACAAATTTTTTGTTAAAATTTTATTATTTTATTGGCTTAATCGATGCTCTAGATTATCAGAATTATGATAAAAATAATTTTAATATAAATTTATATAAACACATTTAATAAATGCGTGCTCTTTCGGTGGCGTACTGTACTACGTTGTATACCACGAGACCGTAATTTTGTGCAAACAAATTTTTTGTAAAATTTTATTATTTTATTGGCTTAATCGATGCTCTAGATTATCAGAATTATGATAAAAATAATTTTAATATAAATTTATATAAACACATTTAATAAATGCGTGCTCTTTCGGTGGCGTACTGTACTACGTAGTATACTACGAGACCGTAATTTTGTGCAAACAAATTTTTTGTTAAAATTTTATTATTTTATTGGCTTAATCGATGCTCTAGATTATCAGAATTACGATAAAAATAATTTTAATATAAATTTATATAAACACATTTAATAAATGCGTGCTCTTTCGGTGGCGTACTGTACTACGTAGTATACTACGAGACCGTAATTTTGTGCAAACAAATTTTTTGTTAAAATTTTATTATTTTATTGGCTTAATCGATGCTCTAGATTATCAGAATTATGATAAAAATAATTTTAATATAAATTTATATAAACACATTTAATAAATGCGTGCTCTTTCGGTGGCGTACTGTACTACGTAGTATACTACGAGACCGTAATTTTGTGCAAACAAATTTTTTGTTAAAATTTTATTATTTTATTGGCTTAATCGATGCTCTAGATTATCAGAATTATGATAAAAATAATTTTAATATAAATTTATATAAACACATTTAATAAATGCGTGCTCTTTCGGTGGCGTACTGTACTACGTAGTATACTACGAGACCGTAATTTTGTGCAAACAAATTTTTTGTTAAAATTTTATTATTTTATTGGCTTAATCGATGCTCTAGATTATCAGAATTATGATAAAAATAATTTTAATATAAATTTATATAAACACATTTAATAAATGCGTGCTCTTTCGGTGGCGTACTGTACTACGTAGTATACTACGAGACCGTAATTTTGTGCAAACAAATTTTTTGTTAAAATTTTATTATTTTATTGGCTTAATCGATGCTCTAGATTATCAGAATTATGATAAAAATAATTTTAATATAAATTTATATAAACACATTTAATAAATGCGTGCTCTTTCGGTGGCGTACTGTACTACGTAGTATACCACGAGACCGTAATTTTGTGCAAACAAATTTTTTGTTAAAATTTTATTATTTTATTGGCTTAATCGATGCTCTAGATTATCAGAATTATGATAAAAATAATTTTAATATAAATTTATATAAACACATTTAATAAATGCGTGCTCTTTCGGTGGCGTACTGTACTACGTAGTATACTACGAGACCATAATTTTGTGCAAACAAATTTTTTGTTAAAATTTTATTATTTTATTGGCTTAATCGATGCTCTAGATTATCAGAATTATGATAAAAATAATTTTAATATAAATTTATATAAACACATTTAATAAATGCGTGCTCTTTCGGTGGCGTACTGTACTACGTAGTATACCACGAGACCGTAATTTTGTGCAAACAAATTTTTTGTTAAAATTTTATTATTTTATTGGCTTAATCGATGCTCTAGATTATCAGAATTATGATAAAAATAATTTTAATATAAATTTATATAAACACATTTAATAAATGCGTGCTCTTTCGGTGGCGTACTGTACTACGTAGTATACTACGAGACCGTAATTTTGTGCAAACAAATTTTTTGTTAAAATTTTATTATTTTATTGGCTTAATCGATGCTCTAGATTATCAGAATTATGATAAAAATAATTTTAATATAAATTTATATAAACACATTAATAAATGCGTGCTCTTTCGGTGGCGTACTGTACTACGTAGTATACTACGAGACCGTAATTTTGTGCAAACAAATTTTTTGTTAAAATTTATTATTTTATTGGCTTAATCGATGCTCTAGATTATCAGAATTATGATAAAAATAATTTTAATATAAATTTATATAAACACATTTAATAAATGCGTGCTCTTTCGGTGGCGTACTGTACTACGTAGTATACTACGAGACCGTAATTTGTGCAAACAAATTTTTTGTTAAAATTTTATTATTTTATTGGCTTAATCGATGCTCTAGATTATCAGAATTATGATAAAAATAATTTTAATATAAATTTATATAAACACATTTAATAAATGCGTGCTCTTTCGGTGGCGTACTGTACTACGTAGTATACCACGAGACCGTAATTTTGTGCAAACAAATTTTTGTTAAAATTTTATTATTTTATTGGCTTAATCGATGCTCTAGATTATCAGAATTATGATAAAAATAATTTTAATATAAATTTATATAAACACATTTAATAAATGCGTGCTCTTTCGGTGGCGTACTGTACTACGTAGTAAACTACGAGACCGTAATTTTGTGCAAACAAATTTTTTGTTAAAATTTTATTATTTATTGGCTTAATCGATGCTCTAGATTATCAGAATTACGATAAAAATAATTTTAATATAAATTTATATAAACACATTTAATAAATGCGTGCTCTTTCGGTGGCGTACTGTACTACGTAGTATACTACGAGACCATAATTTTGTGCAAACAAATTTTTTGTTAAAATTTTAATATTTTATTGGCTTAATCGATGCTCTAGATTATCAGAATTATGATAAAAATAATTTTAATATAAATTTATATAAACACATTTAATAAATGCGTGCTCTTTCGGTGGCGTACTGTACTACGTAGTATACTACGAGACCGTAATTTTGTGCAAACAAATTTTTTGTTAAAATTTTATTATTTTATTGGCTTAATCGATGCTCTAGATTATCAGAATTACGATAAAAATAATTTTAATATAAATTTATATAAACACATTTAATAATGCGTGCTCTTTCGGTGGCGTACTGTACTACGTAGTATACTACGAGACCGTAATTTTGTGCAAACAAATTTTTTGTTAAAATTTTATTATTTTATTGGCTTAATCGATGCTCTAGATTATCAGAATTATGATAAAAATAATTTTAATATAAATTTATATAAACACATTTAATAAATGCGTGCTCTTTCGGTGGCGTACTGTACTACGTAGTATACTACGAGACCGTAATTTTGTGCAAACAAATTTTTTGTTAAAATTTTATTATTTTATTGGCTTAATCGATGCTCTAGATTATCAGAATTATGATAAAAATAATTTTAATATAAATTTATATAAACACATTTAATAAATGCGTGCTCTTTCGGTGGCGTACTGTACTACGTAGTATACTACGAGACCGTAATTTTGTGCAAACAAATTTTTTGTTAAAATTTATTATTTTATTGGCTTAATCGATGCTCTAGATTATCAGAATTATGATAAAAATAATTTTAATATAAATTTATATAAACACATTTAATAAATGCGTGCTCTTTCGGTGGCGTACTGTACTACGTAGTATACTACGAGACCGTAATTTTGTGCAAACAAATTTTTTGTTAAAATTTTATTATTTTATTGGCTTAATCGATGCTCTAGATTATCAGAATTATGATAAAAATAATTTTAATATAAATTTATATAAACACATTTAATAAATGCGTGCTCTTTCGGTGGCGTACTGTACTACGTAGTATACCACGAGACCGTAATTTTGTGCAAACAAATTTTTTGTTAAAATTTTATTATTTTATTGGCTTAATCGATGCTCTAGATTATCAGAATTATGATAAAAATAATTTTAATATAAATTTATATAAACACATTTAATAAATGCGTGCTCTTTCGGTGGCGTACTGTACTACGTAGTATACTACGAGACCATAATTTGTGCAAACAAATTTTTTGTTAAAATTGTATTATTTTATTGCTTAATCGATGCTCTAGATTATCAGAATTATGATAAAAATAATTTTAATATAAATTTATATAAACACATTTAATAAATGCGTGCTCGTTCGGTGGCGTACTGTACTACGTAGTATACCACGAGACCGTAATTTTGTGCAAACAAATTTTTTGTTAAAATTTTATTATTTTATTGGCTTAATCGATGCTCTAGATTATCAGAATTATGATAAAAATAATTTTAATATAAATTTATATAAACACATTTAATAAATGCGTGCTCTTTCGGTGGCGTACTGTACTACGTAGTATACTACGAGACCGTAATTTTGTGCAAACAAATTTTTTGTTAAAATTTTATTATTTTATTGGCTTAATCGATGCTCTAGATTATCAGAATTATGATAAAAATAATTTTAATATAAATTTATATAAACACATTTAATAAATGCGTGCTCTTTCGGTGGCGTACTGTACTACGTAGTATACTACGAGACCGTAATTTTGTGCAAACAAATTTTTTGTTAAAATTTTATTATTTATTGCTTAATCGATGCTCTAGATTATCAGAATTATGATAAAAATAATTTAATATAAATTTATATAAACACATTTAATAAATGCGTGCTCTTTCGGTGGCGTACTGTACTACGTAGTATACTACGAGACCGTAATTTTGTGCAAACAAATTTTTTGTTAAAATTTTATTATTTTATTGGCTTAATCGATGCTCTAGATTATCAGAATTATGATAAAAATAATTTTAATATAAATTTATATAAACACATTTAATAAATGCGTGCTCTTTCGGTGGCGTACTGTACTACGTAGTATACCACGAGACCGTAATTTTGTGCAAACAAATTTTTTGTTAAAATTTTATTATTTTATTGGCTTAATCGATGCTCTAGATTATCAGAATTATGATAAAAATAATTTTAATATAAATTTATATAAACACATTTAATAAATGCGTGCTCTTTCGGTGGCGTACTGTACTACGTTGTATACCACGAGACCGTAATTTTGTGCAAACAAATTTTTTGTTAAAATTTTATTATTTTATTGGCTTAATCGATGCTCTAGATTATCAGAATTATGATAAAAATAATTTTAATATAAATTTATATAAACACATTTAATAAATGCGTGCTCCTTTCGGTGGCGTACTGTACTACGTAGTATACCACGAGACCGTAATTTTGTGCAAACAAATTTTTTGTTAAAATTTTATTATTTTATTGGCTTAATCGATGCTCTAGATTATCAGAATTATGATAAAAATAATTTTAATATAAATTTATATAAACACATTTAATAAATGCGTGCTCTTTCGTGGCGTACTGTACTACGTAGTATACTACGAGACCGTAATTTTGTGCAAACAAATTTTTTGTTAAAATTTTATTATTTTATTGGCTTAATCGATGCTCTAGATTATCAGAATTATGATAAAAATAATTTTAATATAAATTTATATAAACACATTTAATAAATGCGTGCTCTTTCGGTGGCGTACTGTACTACGTAGTATACTACGAGACCGTAATTTTGTGCAAACAAATTTTTTTGTTAAAATTTTATTATTTATTGGCTTAATCGATGCTCTAGATTATCAGAATTATGATAAAAATAATTTTAATATAAATTTATATAAACACATTTAATAAATGCGTGCTCTTTCGGCGGCGTACTGTACTAACGTAGTAATACTACGAGACCGTAATTTTGTGCAAACAAATTTTTTGTTAAAATTTTATTATTTATTGGCTTAACCGATGCTCTAGATTATCAGAATTATGATAAAAATTAATTTTAATATAAATTTATATAAACACATTTAATAAATGCGTGCTCTTTCGGTGGCGTACTGTACTACGTAGTATACCACGAGACCGTAATTTTGTGCAAACAAATTTTTTGTTAAAATTTTATTATTTTATTGGCTTAATCGATGCTCTAGATTATCAGAATTATGATAAAAATAATTTTAATATAAATTTATATAAACACATTTAATAAATGCGTGCTCTTTCGGTGGCGTACTGTACTACGTAGTAAACTACGAGACCGTAATTTTGTGCAAACAAATTTTTTGTTAAAATTTTATTATTTTATTGGCTTAATCGATGCTCTAGATTATCAGAATTACGATAAAAATAATTTTAATATAAATTTATATAAACACATTTAATAAATGCGTGCTCTTTCGGTGGCGTACTGTACTACGTAGTATACTACGAGACCGTAATTTTGTGCAAACAAATTTTTTGTTAAAATTTTAATATTTTATTGGCTTAATCGATGCTCTAGATTATCAGAATTATGATAAAAATAATTTTAATATAAATTTATATAAACACATTTAATAAATGCGTGCTCTTTCGGTGGCGTACTGTACTACGTAGTATACTACGAGACCGTAATTTTGTGCAAACAAATTTTTTGTTAAAATTTTATTATTTTATTGGCTTAATCGATGCTCTAGATTATCAGAATTATGATAAAAATAATTTTAATATAAATTTATATAAACACATTTAATAAATGCGTGCTCTTTCGGTGGCGTACTGTACTACGTAGTATACTACGAGACCGTAATTTTGTGCAAACAAATTTTTTGTTAAAATTTTATTATTTTATTGGCTTAATCGATGCTCTAGATTATCAGAATTATGATAAAAATAATTTTAATATAAATTTATATAAACACATTTAATAAATGCGTGCTCTTTCGGTGGCGTACTGTACTACGTAGTATACTACGAGACCGTAATTTTGTGCAAACAAATTTTTTGTTAAAATTTTATTATTTTATTGGCTTAATCGATGCTCTAGATTATCAGAATTATGATAAAAATAATTTTAATATAAATTTATATAAACACATTTAATAAATGCGTGCTCTTTCGGTGGCGTACTGTACTACGTAGTATACTACGAGACCGTAATTTTGTGCAAACAAATTTTTTGTTAAAATTTTATTATTTTATTGGCTTAATCGATGCTCTAGATTATCAGAATTATGATAAAAATAATTTTAATATAAATTTATATAAACACATTTAATAAATGCGTGCTCTTTCGGTGGCGTACTGTACTACGTAGTATACTACGAGACCGTAATTTTGTGCAAACAAATTTTTTGTTAAAATTTTATTATTTTATTGGCTTAATCGATGCTCTAGATTATCAGAATTATGATAAAAATAATTTTAATATAAATTTATATAAACACATTTAATAAATGCGTGCTCTTTCGGTGGCGTACTGTACTACGTAGTATACCACGAGACCGTAATTTTGTGCAAACAAATTTTTTGTTAAAATTTTATTATTTTATTGGCTTAATCGATGCTCTAGATTATCAGAATTATGATAAAAATAATTTTAATATAAATTTATATAAACACATTTAATAAATGCGTGCTCTTTCGGTGGCGTACTGTACTACGTAGTATACTACGAGACCGTAATTTTGTGCAAACAAATTTTTTGTTAAAATTTTATTATTTTATTGGCTTAATCGATGCTCTAGATTATCAGAATTATGATAAAAATAATTTTAATATAAATTTATATAAACACATTTAATAAATGCGTGCTCTTTCGGTGGCGTACTGTACTACGTAGTATACCACGAGACCGTAATTTTGTGCAAACAAATTTTTTGTTAAAATTTTATTATTTTATTGGCTTAATCGATGCTCTAGATTATCAGAATTATGATAAAAATAATTTTAATATAAATTTATATAAACACATTTAATAAATGCGTGCTCTTTCGGTGGCGTACTGTACTACGTAGTATACTACGAGACCGTAATTTTGTGCAAACAAATTTTTTGTTAAAATTTTATTATTTTATTGGCTTAATCGATGCTCTAGATTATCAGAATTATGATAAAAATAATTTTAATATAAATTTATATAAACACATTTAATAAATGCGTGCTCTTTCGGTGGCGTACTGTACTACGTAGTATACTACGAGACCGTAATTTTGTGCAAACAAATTTTTTGTTAAAATTTTATTATTTTATTGGCTTAATCGATGCTCTAGATTATCAGAATTATGATAAAAATAATTTTAATATAAATTTATATAAACACATTTAATAAATGCGTGCTCTTTCGGTGGCGTACTGTACTACGTAGTATACTACGAGACCGTAATTTTGTGCAAACAAATTTTTTGTTAAAATTTTATTATTTTATTGGCTTAATCGATGCTCTAGATTATCAGAATTATGATAAAAATAATTTTAATATAAATTTATATAAACACATTTAATAAATGCGTGCTCTTTCGGTGGCGTACTGTACTACGTAGTATACCACGAGACCGTAATTTTGTGCAAACAAATTTTTTGTTAAAATTTTATTATTTTATTGGCTTAATCGATGCTCTAGATTATCAGAATTATGATAAAAATAATTTTAATATAAATTTATATAAACACATTTAATAAATGCGTGCTCTTTCGGTGGCGTACTGTACTACGTAGTATACTACGAGACCGTAATTTTGTGCAAACAAATTTTTTGTTAAAATTTTATTATTTTATTGGCTTAATCGATGCTCTAGATTATCAGAATTATGATAAAATAATTTTAATATAAATTTATATAAACACATTTAATAAATGCGTGCTCTTTCGGTGGCGTACTGTACTACGTAGTATACTACGAGACCGTAATTTTGTGCAAACAAATTTTTTGTTAAAATTTTATTATTTTATTGGCTTAATCGATGCTCTAGATTATCAGAATTATGATAAAAATAATTTTAATATAAATTTATATAAACACATTTAATAAATGCGTGCTCTTTCGGTGGCGTACTGTACTACGTAGTATACTACGAGACCGTAATTTTGTGCAAACAAATTTTTTGTTAAAATTTTATTATTTTATTGGCTTAATCGATGCTCTAGATTATCAGAATTATGATAAAAATAATTTTAATATAAATTTATATAAACACATTTAATAAATGCGTGCTCTTTCGGTGGCGTACTGTACTACGTAGTATACTACGAGACCGTAATTTTGTGCAAACAAATTTTTTGTTAAAATTTTATTATTTTATTGGCTTAATCGATGCTCTAGATTATCAGAATTATGATAAAAATAATTTTAATATAAATTTATATAAACACATTTAATAAATGCGTGCTCTTTCGGTGGCGTACTGTACTACGTAGTATACTACGAGACCGTAATTTTGTGCAAACAAATTTTTTGTTAAAATTTTATTATTTTATTGGCTTAATCGATGCTCTAGATTATCAGAATTATGATAAAAATAATTTTAATATAAATTTATATAAACACATTTAATAAATGCGTGCTCTTTCGGTGGCGTACTGTACTACGTAGTATACTACGAGACCGTAATTTTGTGCAAACAAATTTTTTGTTAAAATTTTATTATTTTATTGGCTTAATCGATGCTCTAGATTATCAGAATTATGATAAAAATAATTTTAATATAAATTTATATAAACACATTTAATAAATGCGTGCTCTTTCGGTGGCGTACTGTACTACGTAGTATACTACGAGACCGTAATTTTGTGCAAACAAATTTTTTGTTAAAATTTTATTATTTTATTGGCTTAATCGATGCTCTAGATTATCAGAATTATGATAAAAATAATTTTAATATAAATTTATATAAACACATTTAATAAATGCGTGCTCTTTCGGTGGCGTACTGTACTACGTAGTATACTACGAGACCGTAATTTTGTGCAAACAAATTTTTTGTTAAAATTTTATTATTTTATTGGCTTAATCGATGCTCTAGATTATCAGAATTATGATAAAAATAATTTTAATATAAATTTATATAAACACATTTAATAAATGCGTGCTCTTTCGGTGGCGTACTGTACTACGTAGTAAACTACGAGACCGTAATTTTGTGCAAACAAATTTTTTGTTAAAATTTTATTATTTTATTGGCTTAATCGATGCTCTAGATTATCAGAATTACGATAAAAATAATTTTAATATAAATTTATATAAACACATTTAATAAATGCGTGCTCTTTCGGTGGCGTACTGTACTACGTAGTATACTACGAGACCATAATTTTGTGCAAACAAATTTTTTGTTAAAATTTTAATATTTTATTGGCTTAATCGATGCTCTAGATTATCAGAATTATGATAAAAATAATTTTAATATAAATTTATATAAACACATTTAATAAATGCGTGCTCTTTCGGTGGCGTACTGTACTACGTAGTATACTACGAGACCGTAATTTTGTGCAAACAAATTTTTGTTAAAATTTTATTATTTTATTGGCTTAATCGATGCTCTAGATTATCAGAATTACGATAAAAATAATTTTAATATAAATTTATATAAACACATTTAATAAATGCGTGCTCTTTCGGTGGCGTACTGTACTACGTAGTATACTACGAGACCGTAATTTTGTGCAAACAAATTTTTTGTTAAA
>CAUVYM010000065.1:5000-7500 GCA_963556165.1 Tipula helvola
CCAGGTATGACTCCACTTACAAACAACTCTTACGTATTAAAACCACACCTCGTTAGAAGCATAGTATAACAGAGGCAAAAATGTCTGTAAAGTTTCTACACCATAACCCTGCCGGCATCTAGTTAAGAAATTTGAGTCTCGTTCGTTATCGGAATTAACCAGACAAATCACTCCACGAACTAAGAACGGCCATGCACCACCACCCATAGATTCGAGAAAGAGCTATTAATCTGTCTTACTCATTTATGTTCGGACCTGGTAAGTTTCCCCGTGTTGAGTCAAATTAAGCCGCAGGCTCCACTCCTGGTGGTGCCCTTCCGTCAATTCCTTTAAGTTTCAACTTTGCAACCATACTTCCCCCGGAGCCCAAAAGCTTTGGTTTCCCGGAAAGCGACTGAAAGAGCCATATATGTAGCTCCATCCAATTGCTAGCTGGCATCGTTTATGGTTAGAACTAGGGCGGTATCTGATCGCCTTCGAACCTCTAACTTTCGTTCTTGATTAATGAAAACATCTTTGGCAAATGCTTTCGCTTATGTTAGTCTTACGACGGTCCACGAATTTCACCTCTCGCGCCGTAATACTAATGCCCCCAACTGCTTCTATTAATCATTACGTCTTGATCTAAAAACCAATTGAAAATAGAACAGACGTCTTATTCCATTATTCCATGCAGAGAATATTTAGGCACAAATGGCCTGCTTTAAGCACTCTAATTTGTTCAAAGTAATTGTACTGTTCTAGACCAGCACTCGGTAAAGAGCACTAATTTAGATTTATTACGCGGATAAACTTACGTTTAAGCCACTACAGTAATACGTCATAGCATCAAGATGATGTACGAACCCAGTTACGGTGTACCACCTGTGCTTGACACAAGTTCAACTACGAACGTTTTAACCGCAACAACTTTAATATACGCTATTGGAGCTGGAATTACCGCGGCTGCTGGCACCAGACTTGCCCTCCAATTGTTCCTTGTTAAAGGATTTAAAGTGTACTCATTCCAATTACAGGGCCTCGGATTGAGTCCTGTATTGTTATTTTTCGTCACTACCTCCCCGTGCTGGGATTGGGTAATTTACGCGCCTGCTGCCTTCCTTAGATGTGGTAGCCGTTTCTCAGGCTCCCTCTCCGGAATCGAACCCTGATTCCCCGTTACCCGTTGCAACCATGGTAGTCCTAGATACTACCATCAATAGTTGATAGGGCAGACATTTGAAAGATCTATCGCCGGTACTGGACCATGCGATCTACATGTTATTCAGATTCATCTTATTAACGACACAGTATATAAATATACCTTAATGTATCGATTGATTTTAATCTAATAAAAGCACACGTTCCTTGCGGTCCGTGATTATGTGCATGTATTAGCTCTAGAATTACCACAGTTATCCATGTAACTATGTATACGATCTAATAAATCATAACTGATATACTGAGCCTTTTGCGGTTTCACTGTTCGAGAGTGTGTACTTAGACATGCATGGCTTAATCTTTGAGACAAGCATATAACTACTGGCAGGATCAACCAGAATGTAAATTATGATTTTGCTCATAAAATTGTAATCATTTTATGAACTAATTTATAACTTTTCGTATTAAATTTAATTTCAAACCAATACAATTCATATGATAAACTTAGGTTTATTCGTTTAATTTTTTTCATTAAAGGTGCAAATATTTATTTGTTCCTATTTCCAAATTATATGTGAATAGGAATTTTGTTCTTACTGATACAAAATTCTCACATTAACCAAATAAAATATCAAGATTCGAAATTCATTAAAAAATAAATTTTTAAATTTATTTTTTTTTTCTCATCTCAATATACTTACAGACCAACCGAATAACAAAATCAAAAAACAAAATTTTTTTTTTTTTTAATACAAATTTTTGTTCTCGCTTTGTTTTAATGTGTTAATAAATCTAATACAAAATTATTTTTATCATTAAAAATAAATTTTTTTTTTTTTTTATAATCCAAATTTTTGTTCTCGCTTTGTGATTTTCATACATACATTTTCATACATTTATTTTTATCATAAAAAATAAAAAAAATTTTTTTTTTATAATCCAAATTTTTGTTCTCGCTTTGTGATTTTCATGTTAAAGTAAAGAGCACAACATAAAAAATGAAACCATCGGATTTTTTTTTTTTTTTGAAAAATTCAAAATTCATTATTTATTTATCGATTTGCTTATAATTAACCACATGAATTTATTAAATGTGTTAATAAATCTAATACAAAATTATTTTTATCATAAAAAATATTTTTTTTTTTTTTTTTATAATCCAAATTTTTGTTCTCGCTTTGTTATTTTCATGTTAAAGTAAAGAGCACAACATAAAAAATGAAACCATCGAATTTTTTTTTTTTTCGAAATCCATTAACCACATGAATTTATTAAATGTGCTAATAAATCTAATACAAAATTATTTTTATCATAAAAAATAAATTTTTTTTTTTTTTATAATCCAAATTTTTGTTCTCGC
>CAUVYM010000065.1:12500-25000 GCA_963556165.1 Tipula helvola
GGTTCGATTGGTCTTTCGCCCCTATACCCAATTCTGACAATCGATTTGCACGTCAGAACTGCTACGATCCTCCATCAGGGTTTCCCCTGACTTCGACCTGATCAGGTATAGTTCACCATCTTTCGGGTCACAGTGTATATGCTTACAGTACGCTTTAACTCATAAAACATAAGTAATATGAGTTGATTAAAACGCCCATGGATGAAGATGCAATTATATAAAATCACATGTAATCCCATATATTAGTTACGTTAATTACGCCTTTAGGCTTAAAAGCCCAATGACTCGCACATATACTAGACTCCTTGGTCCGTGTTTCAAGACGGGTCCCAAAGGTATCCCAAATCATTTCATTGCCGATAAGATCGATTACTCAAACTGCATTTATTTAACATAAACCGTTACGAATTACGCTGCAAATATGCTCGTACGATCAGATACATGTGTCATCTTATTGGCAGATATTTTTATAGTTCCTTAAGAAACATTCACAAGTGAATGCGAAAGGAGCTGCATATAAAATCATTGACAAATATCTACAAATGTAGTATATTGATAACACATCGCAATGCGATAATAGAAGAAAAGTGCATAATATAATTTATTGAAAAATCAATTATTATATCAATGAATCTCTTCTTTTACAAGTTCGGGTTCATTGGGTTTAACCTCTTAGTGGTTTCACGTACTGTTTAACTCTCTATTCAGAGTTCTTTTCAACTTTCCCTCACGGTACTTGTTCGCTATCGGTCTCGTGGTTATATTTAGTCTTAGATGGAGTTTACCACCAACTTAGTGCTGCACTATCAAGCAACACGACTCTCTAGAGATATCTTCTTATACAAGATTATAGTCACTACGGGCCTGGCACCCTCTATGGGTAAATGGCCCCATTCAAGATGGACTTGAACATATAATCAAAATGCATAAGATGATAGATACTCCTTTACATTGAATTTCCATTCTACCAGTTATCAGTAAAAGGACTTAATGCTGGACTTTTCCCATTTCGCTCGCCGCTACTAAGGGAATCTTAGTTAATTTCTTTTCCTCTCCTAATTAATATGCTTAAATTCAGGAGGTAATCACATATGAGTTGAAGTCACAATTATTGTTAATAATTATAAAACGGATTTTAAAAACTACATCATAAATTATTATAAAAATGACTTGCGTCTTTTACCGATGTATTATTACACAAATATTGTTTAATACAATATTGTAAATATAATAAAATATTTACATATCAAAAATTGTTAAATAATAATTTATTTAGCGAATATTAGTGACCCTCAACCATATGTGGTCCAAGCAGAGTATTATATACTATTAGCATGGACCGCAATGTGCGTTCAAAATGTTGATGTTCATGTGTCCTGCAGTTCACATAACTTCACGCAGTTTGCTGCGTTCTTCATCGACCCACGAGCCTAGTGATCCCCCGCTAAGAGTGATTATTTGTTTTATGTTTAGAAATAAAAACCAGTCTTTTCCATTCAAAAAGCGAAATACTTCAATCCTTAATATAATATTATCATTGATAAATTTATATTTGCAGAACTTCTGAAATGGTCAATTATTTTTATTCAATGTTTTGATCTTTAATTCTTTAATGATCCTTCCGCAGGTTCACCTACGGAAACCTTGTTACGACTTTTACTTCCTCTAAATATACAAGTTCGGTCAATTTTGGTAAAACAACCACAACACAAGAAGCATCACGGTGATCACCTCCGAGGACCTCACTAACATATTCAATCGGTAGTAGCGACGGGCGGTGTGTACAAAGGGCAGGGACGTAATCAATGCGAGCTTATGACCCGCACTTACTGGGAATTCCAGGTTTATGTGAACAGTTTCAGTCCACAATCCCAACCACGAAGGTGGTTCAGCGGTTTACCCGGTCTTTTTAGACTAGGAGGACACGTTGATACCTTCATTGTAGCGCGCGTGCAGCCCAGGACATCTAAGGGCATCACAGACCTGTTATTGCTCAATCTCATATTGCTAGACGCAATTTGTCTATTTAAGAAGCAAGTGTCTTATTAGGACAAACCACCAGGTATGACTCCACTTACAAACAACTCTTACGTATTAAAACCACACCTCGTTAGAAGCATAGTATAACAGAGGCAAAAATGTCTGCAAAGTTTCTACACCATAACCCTGCCGGCATCTAGTTAAGAAATTTGAGTCTCGTTCGTTATCGGAATTAACCAGACAAATCACTCCACGAACTAAGAACGGCCATGCACCACCACCCATAGATTCGAGAAAGAGCTATTAATCTGTCTTACTCATTTATGTTCGGACCTGGTAAGTTTCCCCGTGTTGAGTCAAATTAAGCCGCAGGCTCCACTCCTGGTGGTGCCCTTCCGTCAATTCCTTTAAGTTTCAACTTTGCAACCATACTTCCCCCGGAGCCCAAAAGCTTTGGTTTCCCGGAAAGCGACTGAAAGAGCCATATATGTAGCTCCATCCAATTGCTAGCTGGCATCGTTTATGGTTAGAACTAGGGCGGTATCTGATCGCCTTCGAACCTCTAACTTTCGTTCTTGATTAATGAAAACATCTTTGGCAAATGCTTTCGCTTATGTTAGTCTTACGACGGTCCACGAATTTCACCTCTCGCGCCGTAATACTAATGCCCCCAACTGCTTCTATTAATCATTACGTCTTGATCTAAAAACCAATTGAAAATAGAACAGACGTCTTATTCCATTATTCCATGCAGAGAATATTTAGGCACAAATGGCCTGCTTTAAGCACTCTAATTTGTTCAAAGTAATTGTACTGTTCTAGACCAGCACTCGGTAAAGAGCACTAATTTAGATTTATTACGCGGATAAACTTACGTTTAAGCCACTACAGTAATACGTCATAGCATCAAGATGATGTACGAACCCAGTTACGGTGTACCACCTGTGCTTGACACAAGTTCAACTACGAACGTTTTAACCGCAACAACTTTAATATACGCTATTGGAGCTGGAATTACCGCGGCTGCTGGCACCAGACTTGCCCTCCAATTGTTCCTTGTTAAAGGATTTAAAGTGTACTCATTCCAATTACAGGGCCTCGGATTGAGTCCTGTATTGTTATTTTTCGTCACTACCTCCCCGTGCTGGGATTGGGTAATTTACGCGCCTGCTGCCTTCCTTAGATGTGGTAGCCGTTTCTCAGGCTCCCTCTCCGGAATCGAACCCTGATTCCCCGTTACCCGTTGCAACCATGGTAGTCCTAGATACTACCATCAATAGTTGATAGGGCAGACATTTGAAAGATCTATCGCCGGTACTGGACCATGCGATCTACATGTTATTCAGATTCATCTTATTAACGACACAGTATATAAATATACCTTAATGTATCGATTGATTTTAATCTAATAAAAGCACACGTTCCTTGCGGTCCGTGATTATGTGCATGTATTAGCTCTAGAATTACCACAGTTATCCATGTAACTATGTATACGATCTAATAAATCATAACTGATATACTGAGCCTTTTGCGGTTTCACTGTTCGAGAGTGTGTACTTAGACATGCATGGCTTAATCTTTGAGACAAGCATATAACTACTGGCAGGATCAACCAGAATGTAAATTATGATTTTGCTCATAAAATTGTAATCATTTTATGAACTAATTTATAACTTTTCGTATTAAATTTAATTTCAAACCAATACAATTCATATGATAAACTTAGGTTTATTCGTTTAATTTTTTTCATTAAAGGTGCAAATATTTATTTGTTCCTATTTCCAATTATATGTGAATAGGAATTTTGTTCTTACTGATACAAAATTCTCACATTAACCAAATAAAATATCAATATTCGAAATTCATTAAAAAATAAATTTTTAAATTTATTTTTTTTTTCTCATCTCAATATACTTACAGACCAAACGAATAACAAAATCAAAAAACAAAATTTTTTTTTTTTTTTAATACAAATTTTTGTTCTCGCTTTGTTTTAATGTGTTAATAAATCTAATACAAAATTATTTTTATCATAAAAAATAAAATTTTTTTTTTTTTTATAATCCAAATTTTTGTTCTCGCTTTGTGATTTTCATACATACATTTTCATACATTTATTTTTATCATAAAAAATAAAAAAATTTTTTTTTTTATAATCCAAATTTTTGTTCTCGCTTTGTGATTTTCATGTTAAAGTAAAGAGCACAACATAAAAAATGAAACCATCGGATTTTTTTTTTTTTTGAAAAATTCAAAATTCATTATTTATTTATCGATTTGCTTATAATTTACCACATGAATTTATTAAATGTGTTAATAAATCTAATACAAAATTATTTTTATCATAAAAAATAATTTTTTTTTTTTTTTATAATCCAAATTTTTGTTCTCGCTTTGTTATTTTCATGTTAAAGTAAAGAGCACAACATAAAAAATGAAACCATCGAATTTTTTTTTTTTTTCAAAAATTCAAAATTCATTATTTATTATCGATTTGCTTATAATTAACCACATGAATTTATTAAATGTGTTAATAAATCTAATACATAATTATTTTTATCATAAAAAATAAAAAATTTTTTTTTTTTATAATCCAAATTTTTGTTCTCGCTTTGTGATTTTCATGTTAAAGTAAAGAGCACAACATAAAAAATGAAACCATCGGATTTTTTTTTTTTTTGAAAAATTCAAAATTCATTATTTATAGATAAATATATTATAAAATAGATAAAATTAAATGTGTTAATAAATCTAATACAAAATTATTTTTATCATAAAAAATAAAAAACATTTTTTTTTTATAATCCAAATTTTTGTTCTCGCTTTGTGATTTTCATGTTAAAGTAAAGAGCACAACATAAAAAATGAAACCATCGGATTTAAATGGAAAAAATACCAACAACACATAGTGTTCCCAAGCAGTCAACCATCTAAGTACTAACTATGCCCAATGTTGTTTGACTTCGGTGATCGGACGAGAACCGGTACGTAAACATGGTATGGTCGTTGACTACAGGAATATTATGTTAGGTCGCAATTATGTATGTCAATATCTTTTGTTTCATTTCAAACATGTTACATTTTATATACAACTTTGACTTATATGTGAACATAATAAGATCGTATATTACATTTAACATTATTATTATTTATACGACCAATCTATGATTAAAGCATGTTTTAGGTATCAGTATGATGGCTGATATTCCCTATTCACACTACTCCACCCGTAACTATGTCGTTTACAATTTGGCTTTATATTCATAAATGATCTCTTAACATAAAAAATGAATCCATCGGATTTTTTTTTTTTTTTGAAAAATTCAAAATTCATTATTTATTATCGATTTGCTTATAATTAACCACATGAATTTATTAAATGTGTTAATAAATCTAATACATAATTATTTTTATCATAAAAAATAATTTTTTTTTTTTTATAATCCAAATTTTTGTTCTCGCTTTGTGATTTTCATGTTAAAGTAAAGAGCACAACATAAAAAATGAAACCATCGGATTTTTTTTTTTTCAAAAATTCAAAATTCATTATTTATTTATCGATTTGCTTATAATTAACCACATGAATTTATTAAATGTGTTAATAAATCTAATACATAATTATTTTTATCATAAAAAATAAAATTTTTTTTTTTTATAATCCAAATTTTTGTTCTCGCTTTGTGATTTTCATGTTAAAGTAAAGAGCACAACATAAAAAATGAAACCATCGGATTTTTTTTTTTTCAAAAATTCAAAATTCATTATTTATTTATCGATTTGCTTATAATTAACCACATGAATTTATTAAATGTGTTAATAAATCTAATAAAAAATTATTTTTATCATAAAAAATAAATTTTTTTTTTTTTTTGTAATCCAAATTTTTGTTCTCGCTTTGTGATTTTCATGTTAAAGTAAATTTGCTTATAATTAACCACATGAATTTATTAAATGTGTTAATAAATCTAATACATAATTATTTTTATCATAAAAAATAAATTTTTTTTTTTTTATAATCCAAATTTTTGTTCTCGCTTTGTGATTTTCATGTTAAAGTAAAGAGCACAACATAAAAAATGAAACCATCGGATTTTTTTTTTTTTTTCAAAAATTCAAAATTCATTATTTATTTATCGATTTGCTTATAATTAACCACATGAATTTATTAAATGTGTTAATAAATCTAATAAAAAATTATTTTTATCATTTATCAACGTAATTTGCTTATAATTAACCACATGAATTTATTAAATGTGTTAATAAATCTAATAAAAAATTATTTTTATCATAAAAAATAAATTTTTTTTTTTTTTTGTAATCCAAATTTTTGTTCTCGCTTTGTGATTTTCATGTTAAAGTAAATTTGCTTATAATTAACCACATGAATTTATTAAATGTGTTAATAAATCTAATACATAATTATTTTTATCATAAAAAATAAATTTTTTTTTTTTTATAATCCAAATTTTTGTTCTCGCTTTGTGATTTTCATGTTAAAGTAAAGAGCACAACATAAAAAATGAAACCATCGGATTTTTTTTTTTTTTTCAAAAATTCAAAATTCATTATTTATTTATCGATTTGCTTATAATTAACCACATGAATTTATTAAATGTGTTAATAAATCTAATACATAATTATTTTTATCATAAAAAATAAAAATTTTTTTTTTTATAATCCAAATTTTTGTTCTCGCTTTGTGATTTTCATGTTAAAGTAAAGAGCACAACATAAAAAATGAAACCATCGGATTTTTTTTTTTTCAAAAATTCAAAATTCATTATTTATTTATCGATTTGCTTATAATTAACCACATGAATTTATTAAATGTGTTAATAAATCTAATAAAAAATTATTTTTATCATAAAAAATAAATTTTTTTTTTTTTTTGTAATCCAAATTTTTGTTCTCGCTTTGTGATTTTCATGTTAAAGTAAATTTGCTTATAATTAACCACATGAATTTATTAAATGTGTTAATAAATCTAATAAAAAATTATTTTTATCATAAAAAATAAATTTTTTTTTTTTTTTGTAATCCAAATTTTTGTTCTCGCTTTGTGATTTTCATGTTAAAGTAAATTTGCTTATAATTAACCACATGAATTTATTAAATGTGTTAATAAATCTAATACATAATTATTTTTATCATAAAAAATAAAATTTTTTTTTTTTATAATCCAAATTTTTGTTCTCGCTTTGTTATTTTCATGTTAAAGTAAAGAGCACAACATAAAAAATGAAACCATCGAATTTTTTTTTTTTTTCAAAAATTCAAAATTCATTATTTATTATCGATTTGCTTATAATTAACCACATGAATTTATTAAATGTGTTAATAAATCTAATAAAAAATTATTTTTATCATAAAAAATAAATTTTTTTTTTTTTTGTAATCCAAATTTTTGTTCTCGCTTTGTGATTTTCATGTTAAAGTAAATTTGCTTATAATTAACCACATGAATTTATTAAATGTGTTAATAAATCTAATACATAATTATTTTTATCATAAAAAATAAATTTTTTTTTTTTTATAATCCAAATTTTTGTTCTCGCTTTGTGATTTTCATGTTAAAGTAAAGAGCACAACATAAAAAATGAAACCATCGGATTTTTTTTTTTTTTTCAAAAATTCAAAATTCATTATTTATTTATCGATTTGCTTATAATTAACCACATGAATTTATTAAATGTGTTAATAAATCTAATACATAATTATTTTTATCATAAAAAATAAAAATTTTTTTTTTTATAATCCAAATTTTTGTTCTCGCTTTGTGATTTTCATGTTAAAGTAAAGAGCACAACATAAAAAATGAAACCATCGGATTTTTTTTTTTTCAAAAATTCAAAATTCATTATTTATTTATCGATTTGCTTATAATTAACCACATGAATTTATTAAATGTGTTAATAAATCTAATAAAAAATTATTTTTATCATAAAAAATAAATTTTTTTTTTTTTTTGTAATCCAAATTTTTGTTCTCGCTTTGTGATTTTCATGTTAAAGTAAATTTGCTTATAATTAACCACATGAATTTATTAAATGTGTTAATAAATCTAATAAAAAATTATTTTTATCATAAAAAATAAATTTTTTTTTTTTTTTGTAATCCAAATTTTTGTTCTCGCTTTGTGATTTTCATGTTAAAGTAAATTTGCTTATAATTAACCACATGAATTTATTAAATGTGTTAATAAATCTAATACATAATTATTTTTATCATAAAAAATAAAATTTTTTTTTTTTATAATCCAAATTTTTGTTCTCGCTTTGTTATTTTCATGTTAAAGTAAAGAGCACAACATAAAAAATGAAACCATCGAATTTTTTTTTTTTTTCAAAAATTCAAAATTCATTATTTATTATCGATTTGCTTATAATTAACCACATGAATTTATTAAATGTGTTAATAAATCTAATAAAAAATTATTTTTATCATAAAAAATAAATTTTTTTTTTTTTTTGTAATCCAAATTTTTGTTCTCGCTTTGTGATTTTCATGTTAAAGTAAATTTGCTTATAATTAACCACATGAATTTATTAAATGTGTTAATAAATCTAATACATAATTATTTTTATCATAAAAAATAAATTTTTTTTTTTTTATAATCCAAATTTTTGTTCTCGCTTTGTGATTTTCATGTTAAAGTAAAGAGCACAACATAAAAAATGAAACCATCGGATTTTTTTTTTTTTTTCAAAAATTCAAAATTCATTATTTATTTATCGATTTGCTTATAATTAACCACATGAATTTATTAAATGTGTTAATAAATCTAATACATAATTATTTTTATCATAAAAAATAAAAATTTTTTTTTTTATAATCCAAATTTTTGTTCTCGCTTTGTGATTTTCATGTTAAAGTAAAGAGCACAACATAAAAAATGAAACCATCGGATTTTTTTTTTTTCAAAAATTCAAAATTCATTATTTATTTATCGATTTGCTTATAATTAACCACATGAATTTATTAAATGTGTTAATAAATCTAATAAAAAATTATTTTTATCATAAAAAATAAATTTTTTTTTTTTTTTGTAATCCAAATTTTTGTTCTCGCTTTGTGATTTTCATGTTAAAGTAAATTTGCTTATAATTAACCACATGAATTTATTAAATGTGTTAATAAATCTAATAAAAAATTATTTTTATCATAAAAAATAAATTTTTTTTTTTTTTTGTAATCCAAATTTTTGTTCTCGCTTTGTGATTTTCATGTTAAAGTAAATTTGCTTATAATTAACCACATGAATTTATTAAATGTGTTAATAAATCTAATACATAATTATTTTTATCATAAAAAATAAAATTTTTTTTTTTTATAATCCAAATTTTTGTTCTCGCTTTGTTATTTTCATGTTAAAGTAAAGAGCACAACATAAAAAATGAAACCATCGAATTTTTTTTTTTTTTCAAAAATTCAAAATTCATTATTTATTATCGATTTGCTTATAATTAACCACATGAATTTATTAAATGTGTTAATAAATCTAATACAAAATTATTTTTATCATAAAAAATAAATTTTTTTTTTTTTATAATCCAAATTTTTGTTCTCGCTTTGTGATTTTCATGTTAAAGTAAAGAGCACAACATAAAAAATGAAACCATCGGATTTTTTTTTTTTTTTCAAAAATTCAAAATTCATTATTTATTTATCGATTTGCTTATAATTAACCACATGAATTTATTAAATGTGTTAATAAATCTAATAAAAAATTATTTTTATCATTTATCAACGTAATTTGCTTATAATTAACCACATGAATTTATTAAATGTGTTAATAAATCTAATAAAAAATTATTTTTATCATAAAAAATAAAATTTTTTTTTTTTTATAATCCAAATTTTTGTTCTCGCTTTGTGATTTTCATGTTAAAGTAAAGAGCACAACATAAAAAATGAAACCATCGGATTTTTTTTTTTTCAAAAATTCAAAATTCATTATTTATTTATCGATTTGCTTATAATTAACCACATGAATTTATTAAATGTGTTAATAAATCTAATACATAATTATTTTTATCATAAAAAATAAAATTTTTTTTTTTTATAATCCAAATTTTTGTTCTCGCTTTGTAATTTTCATGTTAAAGTAAAGAGCACAACATAAAAAATGAAACCATCGGATTTTTTTTTTTTCAAAAATTCAAAATTCATTATTTATTTATCGATTTGCTTATAATTAACCACATGAATTTATTAAATGTGTTAATAAATCTAATAAAAAATTATTTTTATCATAAAAAATAATTTTTTTTTTTTTTTATAATCCAAATTTTTGTTCTCGCTTTGTGATTTTCATGTTAAAGTAAATTTGCTTATAATTAACCACATGAATTTATTAAATGTGTTAATAAATCTAATACATAATTATTTTTATCATAAAAAATAATTTTTTTTTTTTTTATAATCCAAATTTTTGTTCTCGCTTTGTGATTTTCATGTTAAAGTAAAGAGCACAACATAAAAAATGAAACCATCGGATTTTTTTTTTTTTTCAAAAATTCAAAATTCATTATTTATTTATCGATTTGCTTATAATTAACCACATGAATTTATTAAATGTGTTAATAAATCTAATAAAAAATTATTTTTATCATAAAAAATAAAAATTTTTTTTTTTTATAATCCAAATTTTTGTTCTCGCTTTGTGATTTTCATGTTAAAGTAAAGAGCACAACATAAAAAATGATACCATCGGATTTTTTTTTTTTTTTGAAAAATTCAAAATTCATTATTTATTTATCGATTTGCTTATAATTAACCACATGAATTTATTAAATGTGTTAATAAATCTAATACAAAATTATTTTTATCATAAAAAATAAAATTTTTTTTTTTTTATAATCCAAATTTTTGTTCTCGCTTTGTGATTTTCATGTTAAAGTAAAGAGCACAACATAAAAAATGAAACCATCGGATTTTTTTTTTTTTGAAAAATTCAAAATTCATTATTTATTTATCGATTTGCTTATAATTAACCACATGAATTTATTAAATGTGTTAATAAATCAAATACAAAATTATTTTTATCATAAAAAATAAAAAAATTTTTTTTTTTATAATCCAAATTTTTGTTCTCGCTTTGTGATTTTCATGTTAAAGTAAAGAGCACAACATAAAAAATGAAACCATCGGATTTTTTTTTTTTTTGAAAAATTCAAAATTCACTATTTATTTATCGATTTGCTTATAATTAACCACATGAATTTATTAAATGTGTTAATAAATCTAATACAAAATTATTTTTATCATAAAAAATAAATTTTTTTTTTTTTTTATAATCCAAATTTTTGTTCTCGCTTTGTGATTTTCATGTTAAAGTAAGCACAACATAAAAAATGAAACCATCGGATTTTTTTTTTTTTTTTGAAAAATTCAAAATTCATTATTTATTATCGATTTGCTTATAATTAACCACATGAATTTATTAAATGTGTTAATAAATCTAATACATAATTATTTTTATCATGAAACCATCGGATTTTTTTTTTTTTGAAAAATTCAAAATTCATTATTTATTTATCGATTTGCTTATAATTAACCATATGAATTTATTAAATGTGTTAATAAATCTAATACAAAATTATTTTTATCATAAAAAATAAAAAACATTTTTTTTTTATAATCCAAATTTTTGTTCTTGAATTAAAGATCAAAACATTGAATAAAAATAATTGACCATTTCAGAAGTTCTGCAAATATAAATTTATCAATGATAATATTATATTAAGGATTGAAGTATTTCGCTTTTTGAATGGAAAAGACTGGTTTTTATTTCTAAACATAAAACAAATAATCACTCTTAGCGGGGGATCACTAGGCTCGTGGGTCGATGAAGAACGCAGCAAACTGCGTGAAGTTATGTGAACTGCAGGACACATGAACATCAACATTTTGAACGCACATTGCGGTCCATGCTAATAGTATATAATACTCTGCTTGGACCACATATGGTTGAGGGTCACTAATATTCGCTAAATAAATTATTATTTAACAATTTTTGATATGTAAATATTTTATTATATTTACAATATTGTATTAAACAATATTTGTGTAATAATAAATCGGTAAAAGACGCAAGTCATTTATATAATAATTTATGATGTAGTTTTTAAAATCCGTTTTATAATTATTAACAATAATTGTGACTTCAACTCATATGTGATTACCTCCTGAATTTAAGCATATTAATTAGGAGAGGAAAAGAAATTAACTAAGATTCCCTTAGTAGCGGCGAGCGAAATGGGAAAAGTCCAGCATTAAGTCCTTTTACTGATAACTGGTAGAATGGAAATTCAATGTAAAGGAGTATCTATCATCTTATGCATTTTGATTATATGTTCAAGTCCATCTTGAATGGGGCCATTTACCCATAGAGGGTGCCAGGCCCGTAGTGACTATAATCTTGTATAAGAAGATATCTCTAGAGAGTCGTGTTGCTTGATAGTGCAGCACTAAGTTGGTGGTAAACTCCATCTAAGACTAAATATAACCACGAGACCGAT
>CAUVYM010000065.1:30000-37500 GCA_963556165.1 Tipula helvola
TCATGTGGTTAATTATAAGCAAATCGATAAATAAATAGTGAATTTTGAATTTTTCAAAAAAAAAAAAAATCCGATGGTTTCATTTTTTATGTTGTGCTCTTTACTTTAACATGAAAATCACAAAGCGAGAACAAAAATTTGGATTATAAAAAAAAAAATTTTTTTATTTTTTATGATAAAAATAATTTTGTATTTGATTTATTAACACATTTAATAAATTCATGTGGTTAATTATAAGCAAATCGATAAATAAATAATGAATTTTGAATTTTTCAAAAAAAAAAAAATCCGATGGTTTCATTTTTTATGTTGTGCTCTTTACTTTAACATGAAAATCACAAAGCGAGAACAAAAATTTGGATTATAAAAAAAAAAAAATTTTATTTTTTATGATAAAAATAATTTTGTATTAGATTTATTAACACATTTAATAAATTCATGTGGTTAATTATAAGCAAATCGATAAATAAATAATGAATTTTGAATTTTTCAAAAAAAAAAAAAAATCCGATGGTATCATTTTTTATGTTGTGCTCTTTACTTTAACATGAAAATCACAAAGCGAGAACAAAAATTTGGATTATAAAAAAAAAAAATTTTTATTTTTTATGATAAAAATAATTTTTTATTAGATTTATTAACACATTTAATAAATTCATGTGGTTAATTATAAGCAAATCGATAAATAAATAATGAATTTTGAATTTTTGAAAAAAAAAAAAAATCCGATGGTTTCATTTTTTATGTTGTGCTCTTTACTTTAACATGAAAATCACAAAGCGAGAACAAAAATTTGGATTATAAAAAAAAAAAAAATTATTTTTTATGATAAAAATAATTATGTATTAGATTTATTAACACATTTAATAAATTCATGTGGTTAATTATAAGCAAATTTACTTTAACATGAAAATCACAAAGCGAGAACAAAAATTTGGATTATAAAAAAAAAAAAAAATTATTTTTTATGATAAAAATAATTTTTTATTAGATTTATTAACACATTTAATAAATTCATGTGGTTAATTATAAGCAAATCGATAAATAAATAATGAATTTTGAATTTTTGAAAAAAAAAAAATCCGATGGTTTCATTTTTTATGTTGTGCTCTTTACTTTAACATGAAAATTACAAAGCGAGAACAAAAATTTGGATTATAAAAAAAAAAAATTTTATTTTTTATGATAAAAATAATTATGTATTAGATTTATTAACACATTTAATAAATTCATGTGGTTAATTATAAGCAAATCGATAAATAAATAATGAATTTTGAATTTTTGAAAAAAAAAAAATCCGATGGTTTCATTTTTTATGTTGTGCTCTTTACTTTAACATGAAAATCACAAAGCGAGAACAAAAATTTGGATTATAAAAAAAAAAAAATTTTATTTTTTATGATAAAAATAATTTTTTATTAGATTTATTAACACATTTAATAAATTCATGTGGTTAATTATAAGCAAATTACGTTGATAAATGATAAAAATAATTTTTTATTAGATTTATTAACACATTTAATAAATTCATGTGGTTAATTATAAGCAAATCGATAAATAAATAATGAATTTTGAATTTTTGAAAAAAAAAAAAAAATCCGATGGTTTCATTTTTTATGTTGTGCTCTTTACTTTAACATGAAAATCACAAAGCGAGAACAAAAATTTGGATTATAAAAAAAAAAAAATTTATTTTTTATGATAAAAATAATTTTGTATTAGATTTATTAACACATTTAATAAATTCATGTGGTTAATTATAAGCAAATCGATAATAAATAATGAATTTTGAATTTTTGAAAAAAAAAAAAAATTCGATGGTTTCATTTTTTATGTTGTGCTCTTTACTTTAACATGAAAATAACAAAGCGAGAACAAAAATTTGGATTATAAAAAAAAAAAATTTTATTTTTTATGATAAAAATAATTATGTATTAGATTTATTAACACATTTAATAAATTCATGTGGTTAATTATAAGCAAATTTACTTTAACATGAAAATCACAAAGCGAGAACAAAAATTTGGATTACAAAAAAAAAAAAAAATTTATTTTTTATGATAAAAATAATTTTTTATTAGATTTATTAACACATTTAATAAATTCATGTGGTTAATTATAAGCAAATTTACTTTAACATGAAAATCACAAAGCGAGAACAAAAATTTGGATTACAAAAAAAAAAAAAAATTTATTTTTTATGATAAAAATAATTTTTTATTAGATTTATTAACACATTTAATAAATTCATGTGGTTAATTATAAGCAAATCGATAAATAAATAATGAATTTTGAATTTTTGAAAAAAAAAAAATCCGATGGTTTCATTTTTTATGTTGTGCTCTTTACTTTAACATGAAAATCACAAAGCGAGAACAAAAATTTGGATTATAAAAAAAAAAATTTTTATTTTTTATGATAAAAATAATTATGTATTAGATTTATTAACACATTTAATAAATTCATGTGGTTAATTATAAGCAAATCGATAAATAAATAATGAATTTTGAATTTTTGAAAAAAAAAAAAAAATCCGATGGTTTCATTTTTTATGTTGTGCTCTTTACTTTAACATGAAAATCACAAAGCGAGAACAAAAATTTGGATTATAAAAAAAAAAAAATTTATTTTTTATGATAAAAATAATTATGTATTAGATTTATTAACACATTTAATAAATTCATGTGGTTAATTATAAGCAAATTTACTTTAACATGAAAATCACAAAGCGAGAACAAAAATTTGGATTACAAAAAAAAAAAAAAATTTATTTTTTATGATAAAAATAATTTTTTATTAGATTTATTAACACATTTAATAAATTCATGTGGTTAATTATAAGCAAATCGATAATAAATAATGAATTTTGAATTTTTGAAAAAAAAAAAAAATTCGATGGTTTCATTTTTTATGTTGTGCTCTTTACTTTAACATGAAAATAACAAAGCGAGAACAAAAATTTGGATTATAAAAAAAAAAAATTTTATTTTTTATGATAAAAATAATTATGTATTAGATTTATTAACACATTTAATAAATTCATGTGGTTAATTATAAGCAAATTTACTTTAACATGAAAATCACAAAGCGAGAACAAAAATTTGGATTACAAAAAAAAAAAAAAATTTATTTTTTATGATAAAAATAATTTTTTATTAGATTTATTAACACATTTAATAAATTCATGTGGTTAATTATAAGCAAATTTACTTTAACATGAAAATCACAAAGCGAGAACAAAAATTTGGATTACAAAAAAAAAAAAAAATTTATTTTTTATGATAAAAATAATTTTTTATTAGATTTATTAACACATTTAATAAATTCATGTGGTTAATTATAAGCAAATCGATAAATAAATAATGAATTTTGAATTTTTGAAAAAAAAAAAATCCGATGGTTTCATTTTTTATGTTGTGCTCTTTACTTTAACATGAAAATCACAAAGCGAGAACAAAAATTTGGATTATAAAAAAAAAAATTTTTATTTTTTATGATAAAAATAATTATGTATTAGATTTATTAACACATTTAATAAATTCATGTGGTTAATTATAAGCAAATCGATAAATAAATAATGAATTTTGAATTTTTGAAAAAAAAAAAAAAATCCGATGGTTTCATTTTTTATGTTGTGCTCTTTACTTTAACATGAAAATCACAAAGCGAGAACAAAAATTTGGATTATAAAAAAAAAAAAATTTATTTTTTATGATAAAAATAATTATGTATTAGATTTATTAACACATTTAATAAATTCATGTGGTTAATTATAAGCAAATTTACTTTAACATGAAAATCACAAAGCGAGAACAAAAATTTGGATTACAAAAAAAAAAAAAATTTATTTTTTATGATAAAAATAATTTTTTATTAGATTTATTAACACATTTAATAAATTCATGTGGTTAATTATAAGCAAATCGATAATAAATAATGAATTTTGAATTTTTGAAAAAAAAAAAAAATTCGATGGTTTCATTTTTTATGTTGTGCTCTTTACTTTAACATGAAAATAACAAAGCGAGAACAAAAATTTGGATTATAAAAAAAAAAAATTTTATTTTTTATGATAAAAATAATTATGTATTAGATTTATTAACACATTTAATAAATTCATGTGGTTAATTATAAGCAAATTTACTTTAACATGAAAATCACAAAGCGAGAACAAAAATTTGGATTACAAAAAAAAAAAAAAATTTATTTTTTATGATAAAAATAATTTTTTATTAGATTTATTAACACATTTAATAAATTCATGTGGTTAATTATAAGCAAATTTACTTTAACATGAAAATCACAAAGCGAGAACAAAAATTTGGATTACAAAAAAAAAAAAAAATTTATTTTTTATGATAAAAATAATTTTTTATTAGATTTATTAACACATTTAATAAATTCATGTGGTTAATTATAAGCAAATCGATAAATAAATAATGAATTTTGAATTTTTGAAAAAAAAAAAATCCGATGGTTTCATTTTTTATGTTGTGCTCTTTACTTTAACATGAAAATCACAAAGCGAGAACAAAAATTTGGATTATAAAAAAAAAAATTTTTATTTTTTATGATAAAAATAATTATGTATTAGATTTATTAACACATTTAATAAATTCATGTGGTTAATTATAAGCAAATCGATAAATAAATAATGAATTTTGAATTTTTGAAAAAAAAAAAAAAATCCGATGGTTTCATTTTTTATGTTGTGCTCTTTACTTTAACATGAAAATCACAAAGCGAGAACAAAAATTTGGATTATAAAAAAAAAAAAATTTATTTTTTATGATAAAAATAATTATGTATTAGATTTATTAACACATTTAATAAATTCATGTGGTTAATTATAAGCAAATTTACTTTAACATGAAAATCACAAAGCGAGAACAAAAATTTGGATTACAAAAAAAAAAAAAAATTTATTTTTTATGATAAAAATAATTTTTTATTAGATTTATTAACACATTTAATAAATTCATGTGGTTAATTATAAGCAAATCGATAAATAAATAATGAATTTTGAATTTTTGAAAAAAAAAAAATCCGATGGTTTCATTTTTTATGTTGTGCTCTTTACTTTAACATGAAAATCACAAAGCGAGAACAAAAATTTGGATTATAAAAAAAAAAAATTTTATTTTTTATGATAAAAATAATTATGTATTAGATTTATTAACACATTTAATAAATTCATGTGGTTAATTATAAGCAAATCGATAAATAAATAATGAATTTTGAATTTTTGAAAAAAAAAAAATCCGATGGTTTCATTTTTTATGTTGTGCTCTTTACTTTAACATGAAAATCACAAAGCGAGAACAAAAATTTGGATTATAAAAAAAAAAAAATTATTTTTTATGATAAAAATAATTATGTATTAGATTTATTAACACATTTAATAAATTCATGTGGTTAATTATAAGCAAATCGATAATAAATAATGAATTTTGAATTTTTCAAAAAAAAAAAAAAATCCGATGGATTCATTTTTTATGTTAAGAGATCATTTATGAATATAAAGCCAAATTGTAAACGACATAGTTACGGGTGGAGTAGTGTGAATAGGGAATATCAGCCATCATACTGATACCTAAAACATGCTTTAATCATAGATTGGTCGTATAAATAATAATAATGTTAAATGTAATATACGATCTTATTATGTTCACATATAAGTCAAAGTTGTATATAAAATGTAACATGTTTGAAATGAAACAAAAGATATTGACATACATAATTGCGACCTAACATAATATTCCTGTAGTCAACGACCATACCATGTTTACGTACCGGTTCTCGTCCGATCACCGAAGTCAAACAACATTGGGCATAGTTAGTACTTAGATGGTTGACT
Organism: Tipula helvola; assembly: GCA_963556165.1. Taxonomy (NCBI): domain Eukaryota; kingdom Metazoa; phylum Arthropoda; class Insecta; order Diptera; family Tipulidae; genus Tipula; species Tipula helvola. Next base: position 35,858 of record CAUVYM010000065.1, read on the forward strand.
GCTTGGGAACACTATGTGTTGTTGGTATTTTTTCCATTTAAATCCGATGGTTTCATTTTTTATGTTGTGCTCTTTACTTTAACATGAAAATCACAAAGCGAGAACAAAAATTTGGATTATAAAAAAAAAATGTTTTTTATTTTTTATGATAAAAATAATTTTGTATTAGATTTATTAACACATTTAATTTTATCTATTTTATAATATATTTATCTATAAATAATGAATTTTGAATTTTTCAAAAAAAAAAAAAATCCGATGGTTTCATTTTTTATGTTGTGCTCTTTACTTTAACATGAAAATCACAAAGCGAGAACAAAAATTTGGATTATAAAAAAAAAAAATTTTTTATTTTTTATGATAAAAATAATTATGTATTAGATTTATTAACACATTTAATAAATTCATGTGGTTAATTATAAGCAAATCGATAATAAATAATGAATTTTGAATTTTTGAAAAAAAAAAAAAATTCGATGGTTTCATTTTTTATGTTGTGCTCTTTACTTTAACATGAAAATAACAAAGCGAGAACAAAAATTTGGATTATAAAAAAAAAAAAAAATTATTTTTTATGATAAAAATAATTTTGTATTAGATTTATTAACACATTTAATAAATTCATGTGGTAAATTATAAGCAAATCGATAAATAAATAATGAATTTTGAATTTTTCAAAAAAAAAAAAAATCCGATGGTTTCATTTTTTATGTTGTGCTCTTTACTTTAACATGAAAATCACAAAGCGAGAACAAAAATTTGGATTATAAAAAAAAAAATTTTTTTATTTTTTATGATAAAAATAAATGTATGAAAATGTATGTATGAAAATCACAAAGCGAGAACAAAAATTTGGATTATAAAAAAAAAAAAAATTTTATTTTTTATGATAAAAATAATTTTGTATTAGATTTATTAACACATTAAAACAAAGCGAGAACAAAAATTTGTATTAAAAAAAAAAAAAAATTTTGTTTTTTGATTTTGTTATTCGTTTGGTCTGTAAGTATATTGAGATGAGAAAAAAAAAATAAATTTAAAAATTTATTTTTTAATGAATTTCGAATATTGATATTTTATTTGGTTAATGTGAGAATTTTGTATCAGTAAGAACAAAATTCCTATTCACATATAATTGGAAATAGGAACAAATAAATATTTGCACCTTTAATGAAAAAAATTAAACGAATAAACCTAAGTTTATCATATGAATTGTATTGGTTTGAAATTAAATTTAATACGAAAAGTTATAAATTAGTTCATAAAATGATTACAATTTTATGAGCAAAATCATAATTTACATTCTGGTTGATCCTGCCAGTAGTTATATGCTTGTCTCAAAGATTAAGCCATGCATGTCTAAGTACACACTCTCGAACAGTGAAACCGCAAAAGGCTCAGTATATCAGTTATGATTTATTAGATCGTATACATAGTTACATGGATAACTGTGGTAATTCTAGAGCTAATACATGCACATAATCACGGACCGCAAGGAACGTGTGCTTTTATTAGATTAAAATCAATCGATACATTAAGGTATATTTATATACTGTGTCGTTAATAAGATGAATCTGAATAACATGTAGATCGCATGGTCCAGTACCGGCGATAGATCTTTCAAATGTCTGCCCTATCAACTA
>CAUVYM010000066.1:0-23593 GCA_963556165.1 Tipula helvola
AGCATACCATAATACCTGGCGGTGGAGCAACTCAAATGAATTCGTTCCAGAAAGACCAAAGTATTGAAATCCTGTTAAAAATGACGAAACATTTGGTTGGTCCAAAAACACTTTTCTCGACGTTTTGAAAGTCCCTGAGAGTCTGAAAAAGCAAAAAAAAAAAATGATACAATTCTGGAATATGAATGAAATGAAATGAAGTTCTGGAATATGGCCAAGTATGATGGAACTTGCATATTTCTCAACCGATTATTATTAAATTTGACATGTGTGTTGGAAATGAGATTCTAAATAATTTTTGGAAAAAGTTCTGGAATATAGCTAATAGGAGTGGAATTGGCTACTTCTTAACCGGTTTTAGTGAAATATGACATCCGGATAAAGTCCTGGAATATGGCGAGGTATGATGGAACTTCCCTATTTCTTAAAATTCTGGTATATGGGCAATTAGGATATACTTTAGCGATTTTTAACCGATTATGATGTATTTTGACGTTTCCAACTAATAGAAGGCAATATGACACAAAATTTATTTTTGGATGATATTGTAAGGAGTATGTCCATTATGTCTTTTAAATTTTTGTTTGATGAGGTTTCTGTAAATCATGCAGCTACTGAAGTTTCTTTGAGGCAGCTAAACGTCTATTTCAATTGCTTAACTATCGAGATTATGGTCGAAATAATGTTCAAGTTCGCCTACAAATTTTTCTCTCAAATCCTTCGCTCCGGTTCAAACATGTTTAGTATTTTTTTTCGAACCCGATCCTGAACCCGAAACCAACATTTACCGGGTTCGATTCAACCGGGTTCCGAGTTCATTTTGAACTAAGTGTGAAACAAGAATTTGCTGTTTATGAATCCGTCCCACGGGTCCATAAGGATAAAAATATTATTGAATGGTAATTATGGGAAAACCATAAAATTGAAATTCGACTTTTATACGAAGCTGCGCAAGTTGTATTAGCAGTTCCTGCAACGCAAACCAGTGTTGAATGGACATTTTCGGCTTTAATGTTTAGTTTAGCACAACAACGGGTACCCCTTAGGGAAGAATCATTAAGATATTCGTCAAATTAAATGAAATTTTTTTAATGAAATACCTTGTGAAGTTCTATTTTTTAACCCGAACCCGAGCCTGAACCCGAACCCGAACCCAAATATTTTCTTACTTTGAACCTAAACCCAAACCCGAACCCAAAATTGTGCGGGTTCAAAACCCTGCTTGAAACAAGAAGTGTGTGGCGAACATTCACTGAAGAATTAAAACTAGTAACGGTAGTGTAGAGTCTCGGAATTAGCAGTATAATTTTAGAATCACCTTTCCATTGCAAGTCTTGAATTTCATCATAATCGATTAAGGAATAGAGAAGTTCTATCCTAATTGGCCATATTCCAGAATTTCATTCCAAAATCATTTTGGAATCCTACTTTAAACACACATGTCGAATTTCATCATAATCGAATGAGAAATGGGTAAGTTCAATCATCGTTGGCCATATTCCAGAACTAGATCCAAAAATCATTTATCAATTCCATTTCCAACGCACATGCCAAATTTCATAATAATCGGTGAGAAATATGCAAGCTACATCCCACTTGGCCATATTAGGTTTATCCAACAATCCTTTTAGGATCCCATTTCTATTGCAGATGTCAAATTACACTAAAATCCGTTATGAAATAGGTGAGTTTTATCCTAAAGCAAAACCGAGTATCTACAAAATTTCTCAACATCTTTTTATTGGTTTGTCGGTACACAACTAGTGTTTGCTTTCTTTCATAATTAAATTTGTGTGTTTAATTCAAAATGGTCAAGGCGTGTGCATTTACATTTTTGATATTTTTACAGGAGGCGAATAAAACCGAACGGGTTTACCATACAGATACATTTCAATTAATTAACTAAACAGAATAATTGTTCATGCTTAAACGTTCTATTTAAGCATGAACAATTATTCTGTTTAGTTAATTAATTGAAATGTATCTATGTGGCAAACCCGTTCGGTTTTATTCGCCTCCTGTAAAAATATCAAAAATGTAAATCCACACGCCTTGACCATTTTGAATTAAACTTTATACAGATATTGTTTTTAGAGGTTGAGCTGAAGACTGACTTAAGAGATTCAGTCTGGGGTTGATTTGGGAGTAGACTTAATTTTGAAGACCGAAGTTCTGATCACCTAATGCGGTTTCAGCCCTTTATATTTGTAATTAGATTTCCACGAGGAATATCGTGCCCCGAACTTGTAGCTGCATTTGTTTTCCAGAGAACGTTTATAGTGGACTGTATGTAGTTTATTAGTTGGATTCCAGCCACACAGTCAAAAATGAAAAGAAACACTTCAAAACTTCACGTTATAAAACGTATCACTCAATTTATTATTCATTTGTTTCACACCGTGACTTCGGGTGACACAAATCATTCATAATGATTTAATTGTAATGGTTCTAATAAATTATTTGGAATAATATTGATGTGTCAATAAACTATTATTTTTTATGTACATTGCACTATAAACAGTTCGTGATGAAATTCGTACTACTGAACAATACCTGTGAAACCAAACTGTATTATCGACATGTCATTATTCCTATCTATGTTATCGAGTCAGAATATAAAATGTCAATACTGACAGCAGTTATATAAACAAAAATATAATTTGCTAGATTGGATAAGGCCAAAGTAAATAAAGATATATAATTCAAATTAAGATATAATAAAGGTTCAAACTAGGGCTCGCGCCCCGGGGTTTCCCGAGATGGAATTCTCGAGAATTTAAAAAATTTAAAGTTTCCTGTTTCCCGTGAATCTTGTGAATATTTCCCGGGAATGCAAAATCCAATTTCAATTGTTACCTATATCGTTTAAGATGTTTAATTTCATGGAATTATTCAGAAAGTCGGCGGTGAAGGATACAACCTAAAAACACGTTATAGAGTTAGAGTGTAAAGATATGAATATTACGTTAGATACCAATATCCGCTGGAATACTTCAGAGGGTACGCTGAAATACTTCAGAGAGAACGCTGGAAGAGTTCCATAGTGAAAATAGAACTTCGGGAATTGAAAACTTGCGGAATGTGGTATGCGGTTCAGCTATAAAATATTTTTAAATCGCTGGATGTACTTTCAGATGCGTTATAAAATCAAGAGATTGGCATACCCAAATCTGAAACGATTTCAGCAATATTTTTTAGAAATTTAAAAGAACAAACGACTATTACTGTCTACAGTCGTTAATTCTAGAAGAAACGTTAGCGATTAGAAAAAAAAAATAAAAACGTTGTCTGGTTAATACAATTTCTTCAAGATCCAGAGTTAGGACAGAAAGTTATAGAAGATGCCTGTTTTGGAAAACAATGTTGCAGAGAGTTTATGTGTTAGGACTTTTGGAAGCAGATAAAGAAATAGAATTCAGTCAAAAGAAGAGCTATATAGAATTAAACCAAACTAATACACTGTTTGCTTATCCAAAACCAAGGAAAACTAAGGTGCCGTTTTTTAGCCAGAAATGAATAAAATATGTAACAAATTTAAAAAACGGTCCACTATCATGCCGACATCCAGCTCCGCTAACTGTTTGTCTGACAATTTAAATTTAATTTTTGATGCCGGTAGATTTGAATGATTAATTTTTTCCGTTTCTCGATCTAAAATGTAAAACTGTTTGAGTTTTAATATACATAATGAGAAATTGGATTAAAAACTTGTCGTGTTCCGAATCCCGAGAATTCCCGGGATTCAGAAAATCACAGTCCAGCTTCCCGGGAATGTAAAAGGTCAGGGAACGGGCAAGACCTAGTTCAAACCCAAGTTATTTTTTTAGCATAACATTGCATTGGAGAAATGAGTAAAAAATGAACTTAAAGCTAAGTGTTAAATAAATTGTAAATTAGAATTACATATAATAATTTCCAAATTTTCCTTTCTTTCAGGTTACATATTTATGGTCAGGATTTTCTGATTTCATCTCCAAACAATACAGTTATAACATCATACCATCATATCATCATACTATCATACCATCAAAACATTATACCATCATAACATGTTACCATCATATCACCATACCATCTTACCATCATATCACCTTGCCATCATACCATCAAATCAGCATACAATAATACCATCATACCATCAAAACAGCATACCATCGTACCACCACAGACATCACCATCCCTATCATTTAGCGTATTTACTTCAGACATTTACAACAACAATTGCACTCAATAATCCCTGAGAGGGATTAAATAATCCCAACTTTTGTTTGGGATTATTTAAATCTAATCTCATTTTTTAGTTTTCGTACTTAGCGAGAGACGCCACCAGATAATACATGTTAAATTTATATTTTATTTCGAAACGTTGGACCAACTAATCACCATAATTATCTTATCCAACTCAACTCAAACTTAACTCCAACTCAACCCACAATTTGACCAATAACGTACCTTTTTTGATCGTCCGACCTTTTCCAAAAATTCAAAATGGCGGATCAATATTTTTCATCGCTAAACAAGAATTTTACCTTTCCAAAAGCTACTCAAGCAGTTTTACTTGGTTTGCGATTACTGAAGGTATCGCAAAACTCTGGAATGAACCTATATTCTTCATTCTTGAACATGAAATAAATTTTACTTTAAATCAAAAGCTCCACAGTTCATTCTTAAACTCTAAAATCTTCTGAAAAAGCAGTTTTATAGATTGCAATTTTAATAGATTTTTATCGCTAGACACCAATTTTATTTACTATTTAACTTTTTTGACAAAGCTTTGCAGTTAATGCCGGATTTGAAACTCTGAACAGACTGATGTTGACATGACAGTTGCATAATGGTTTTTAATTTCATAAAACAAATTAGAAATATCATTTGGCTGCAATTTAAATGTACTCTATATTCATATACATATGTACGTATTTGCATATGGATGAGTATGATTTAAAATAAGGTCAATCATCACCAAATTTAATATTTCGTATTTTACAATTTTGTGGTTTTTACAATAAAACATATTTTTATGTAAATTGACAATATATACTATGTACATTGCAAAAGCCCATTAAAAATCAAAAAATGTCAATAAATTTAATTATGAATTTTTATGTGTTCGAGGCGGCATAATTTGCATCACCAAAATACACTCCTAAAAAAAAAAACGGAAATCGATATAAAAAAATGTGTCCAACCAACAACATATAATGTAAATTCTAGATCTCGTATATGTACATATATTCTATGTCTATGTATAATAGTTTAGTTTGTTAAACTCTAGTAGTTATGTTCAAATTCAATATCGTGCTTTTAGTTCAGTTTCATTTCGTTTTTTGTTACCATATACACATTTTGCACAAACACAATAGTTGCTTTTATTATTGTGATAAAACCTAAAAAACTATACATCAACACCAGCAACTACAAAACTAAAATTGAATATTAACGGTGTTGGAAATAAATATTCTATTCCTTTCTCTATATACATATAATATTTGAATAACAATCAAAAATTGTTTGGTGTGCGATTTCCTATGGGAAAGTTCGTTTTTATTTAGAATTTCCGTAATTTGAAGTGTCTGTACACTCGAAAAAAACCAAACTTCCTAAAACACCTAAATATGAGATTTTTTTTTTGTTTTACAAAGCGTACCTATGTACGGTCATCGATGTTACACCTTGATTTGAAATTTAAATCTTTGATAGAATGCATTGGAATCGAATACGATTTGTACGTGCGATTTTATAAATTAAACAAGCTTTATGTACATCAAAAGCACATACTACACCTAAAGAGTGACGAGACAAATAAAATTTTAATTTTATTAAAAAATTACTTTACGAAATAAAGAATCTGCACGATTGAAATATAGAGAACATTTCATAAATCTATGTACGATGTATATACATATGTATAATGTTTATATGAGTATTTATTTGAAATGTGAAACTCTATATTTACGATTACGATATAGGAAAAAACTATTTGCATCTTGAATATCAAATATCTAAAGTACGTATTTAAACTAAGTATTAAAATTTATGTTACTCCTCTTGTGACTCGAAATGATTATTTTTCTATCATGACTTTTAATGCTGTATGCAAATATATGTAGTGTATATAGATGAGTAAATACCGTCTCTGAAATATAAGATAGCCGTTTTTAATGTTTGGTAACAACCATCGTTATATTTGTATTTATTTATGAACCTACAAAGCAAGTCAGTTATAAAATGGGATTCAATTATTGAAATCAGATATGCTAATATATTATTTATAATCTTAGATTTTTGAAGTTTAACTTCTTTGCGCTCGTTGTACACATTGGAATGGGCTGTTGGTCGAGAAACCGCAGAAATATTGTCTCGAAAACAACACGAGTTGATTCAAATCTTCATGAATTACATGGCACGGCAAGAGACATTCAGAAGTTTTTGAATTCAGCCAGAGAGTTCATCATCCTATACAGACGAGCAATCAATGAATTAAACTTGCAGAATCAACAGGAGAGTCCTCTTTCCGATATAAACCCAAATCGTCCTTTTCTATAATAGTGTTAATCCGAATTTAAGCAGACTCCGAGAAAAGGAGTCGGAGTGCCTATCACTAGTAGTTGTGGTGCTAATGTTGTTCGGAATAACCCGATTTGTTTTAATTGTGACGTCATAGGACAAACTTTTATGGATTGTTCTATTGCACCAGTCGGTATGTTTTGTTATCGATGCGGTATAATAGAACTATTTCGCCAAGATGTCCACGATGCTCGAGAAACTTGCCAAGAAGAAAATGGAGATCTATGAACCAGGGGCCGCTGAAACTACTTTCGCTCGTCACGGTTATGGAGGATATTGGCTGCTATACCGAATCGGAACTTGCCCGAAGGCAATCGTCAACGACAGAGAGGACCTCTATATATCTGCATATAGGGAGACATTCCCTATAGTTTTTATTTTCGTACTAATTCTTTACCAAAATTGAGGCCAGTTATCCGCCATTATGTTTCATCCTCTCGTCCATATTGCGGATATCCAGGTTCCGACAAATGGCGTAAATTTTCTAGATTAATGCGATCCAAGGTATACGAACTTATGAGATCATCCGTCATCTCTTCTATAATTGATTCAGTAATCGGTGAACAACACAGCTTTTAGAGGTCTTTTGGATAGTGGGGTCAGTGTTAGTATCTTGGGTGCTGGGTCAGAACGTCTCTTAACTAATTCATCAATCAAATTTTATAATTTTTCATCTCAAATCAATACTGCTAGTGGACAATCTGAACGGGTTTTGGTTATTTTCAGGCTCTTGTAAACTTTAATGGAATCGCTTCGGAATAGTGCCAAAAATGTCTGCTTTTATTGTTTCAAATACTTTTTCAGACCCTATTGCAGAGTCTAAAATACATATCTTGTTTGGCAGGGATCAACAATCATTAAATAACATCAAAAATCTGTTTCCTTCAAGTTCTAATTTGGGCCTAGGTCGTACACATATGTTAAAACAAGTTATTGATGTAGGAGACGCTAAATCTGTAAAGCAGATATTCTACTCAGTATCCCCTGCAATTCTAAAACTGATGTTTGAGCAATTTGATAGGATGTTAGATTTGAGGGTGATCAAGGTATCAGAGAGTTTAGGTGTTCTTCGGTCACCCTGGTTCGTAAGGCTAATGGTAAAGTTTGTCTGTACCTAGATGCTAGAGAACTGAACAATGTCACCGGTAAGGATACGTATCCGCTGGCCCTTATTAATGGATTGTTGGGTCGTTCAGATCAAACCAGATTATCTCGATCTGATCGAATCGATTTAAAATATGGCTTTTGGAAAATCCCGCTCGACCCACAACCCAGATATTAGACGGCGATAACGGTACCTGGACGGCCCTTGTATTAGTTCACCGATATGCCAGCGTATGCAATGCACCACAGACACAGTGCCACCTTATGCATCTAGTAACTTCTCACCAATTGCAAGAAAAGATCTTTGTGTACCTCGATGACCTTCTGGTTACATCAGAAAAGTTAAAGGATCATTTCGATATGTTGCAGGAGGTCGCTAAATTATTAAAGAAAGCTGGTTTGACTATTTACCTCACAAAAAGTCAATTCGTCTTGAAGGGGGTGAATTAGTTAGGTTACGTCGTAGGAGGTGGGTGTCTCCGCACACGGCCCGACAAGTGTAAAGCGATTTTGGAGTTTCCAAATTCAAAAACGACCGAATAAATTCGGAGTTTTCTGAGAATGTGCGGAAAACTTCTCCTTATTAGCTGCACCTCTTGTGGATTTGACGGAAAAATTCAAAAGCTCAAAGGTCAGAGGCTATAAGGTTGAGTACATTTCGATTGACTACATTTCGTAAATGTTAAACGCAGCACAAAAATTACTCTGTTACTGAGCTTAAGTGTTACGCAGCGTACTGTGTGTACAAAAGTTTCGTTCGTATATCGAACGGTACCCATTCGCAATTTACAAGGATTATGCTAGTCTCCGCTGGTTGATGAATCAAAAAGACTTGCGTGGGCGTCTAAAAGGTGGAGATTGAATTTACAATCGTTCTACTACCAAATTAGTTATCGCAATGGATCCATAAATATTGTACCTGATACGTTATCGCAACTATGACTACATCTTCTTCGTTACCTGAATGTCAACCGGCAGGAACAGTCCTACCGATAATTTCCTCACAGATAGTCTAGTTAAGTTTCCTAATGTTCCAATTCTGCAGCTTGGTATTGATTCCCCAGCGTTTGAAATGGCTTCCCACAATTTATTAGTAAGAAAAGGCAAGCTTTTGATTTCTCCTGCATATGGATCTATTAATATTATTATTAAAAATTGGTTGGAACCATCAGAGGTTCCGCACTCATGCAATGCAACGATGGGCCCATGGTGCATACCAGTGATTCTATCCTAACTCGCGAACGCGTGCTGCAGCCTTAATAAACTGAAGTAGTTTAGGCCAAGGCAAGGAATTCAGCTGATTATCAGCAAAAGATCTGGAGTCAAATAATTGCAACCTAACTCTGTTGAAAGCAGGACAACTGCAAGTGCACCAAGTGAATGCAATCATCATCGTCTTCAAGGCAATCCTCGCATGCAGCGTCAAGAGATTGCCCCATGCGCTGAAGGTGTACCTTAAAATGACCGTGCCCAGTAAGAGTCGCGATCAAGACTCGCAGCTGTTTCTTACTGAGAGATAAAGCAAACTTAGTGGCCCTCAAATTAGGTCCACTAACAAAAAGTCTGGCAATGCGACAGCTACAAGTAGCAAGCCATTGCTGTTTTAATTTACTTACAGCGCAGTTTTTTATCGCCTTCTTAACATAACTAAATGGTGAGGAAGCAACTGGTTCGGGACCGATGAATTTAAACTCAGCGCCAGCTTTCGCTAGAGAATCAGCGACATCATTGCCCTCAATACCACAATGGGCAGGAACCCACAAAATCGTCACTATATTGCTAGAACAGAGAATATGTGAAAAGTGTTTACAGTCCTTAACCAATTTTGACGCAGTCAAGGGATTATCCAAAGAATTCAACACAGATAAGCTGTCTGTACAAAAAACAAAATTTTTATTTGTAACAGCGAGATTCAATGCCTCAATTACGCAGAGCGTTAAAGCGATTAGTTCCGCTTGAAAAACTGTTCAGTACCGGCCCAGGCAGCCGGAAAATGTAAATCAAACGTAGGGCAGTACGCTCCATAACCCGAACTATTATCAGAGCTAGAGCCATCAGAAAAGAAGACTATCGACTCATACAAGTTCTCAAGAAAATCCAGTGATCTCCACTGGTCTCTCGAAGGTCGCACCACTGAATATAATTTAGAGAAATTAAATTCAGACATCAGTCTATCATTAACCATATCAATTCTGGTAATAATGATACGAAATCATTTAAGATTGTTCTATGGTCCACGACTGAACCAAGAGAGTTCCACATTCCTATGCTCTTTAGCCGAAACGCAGCAGAACATGCTGTGCTAAGAATGAAAGAATGTAGCTGTGGAAAGAATAGAAATGTTTCCATGGCAAGGAGGGGGGTCGAGGCCATGGCTCCTGTAATGGCCCTACAAGCAATAATTTGTAGACCATTAAGTTTAATGATTGAAGCCTTTAATTTAACTACTGGCCACCATACCATGGAAGCATAAGATAACATTGGTAGAACCAAAGATTTATAGATGAAAGCCAGCATTTTGGGAGTTAAACCCCAGGTTTTCCCAAATGCTCGTCTACACTGCCAAAAAATAGCAGCCGATTTTTGTAGTTTATGCTCCAGGTAAAATTTCCAGGAAAGTTTACTGTCCAAGAAGACACCAAAATGCTTAACATGGTCGGATCTGTTAATAGGCCTCCCGAAAAGTAAAGGCACAGTTAGTCCACCAATATTACGATTCCTGCTAAATATAACCATATCAGTTTTAGAAGGATTAACGTGTAGATCCTTTCCACCACACCACGACTCCACAATACTTAAGGCATTCTGCGTTAAGTCGGATAACACATTCAGGTGCTTTCCAGCAACTGTAATAACAAGATCGTCAGCATAGCTTTGAGCAACAAAGCCTGACTGCTGAAGTTTCACAAGTACATCGTCAATCACCAAAAGCCATAACAGGGGTGAGAGCACACCTCCCTGAGGACAACCTTTGGCAACTTTGACCAAGATTGAAGCATTATCCACGCCAACCTCAACGATGCGAGATTTGAGCATACAATCAATCCATTTTACAATGGTGGGATCAATACCGAAATTGGTACAGGCGTTAATAATCGACGAGAACGATGTACTGTCAAAGGCTCCCGCAATGTCCAAGAGAGTACCTACAAGAAACTCTTTATTATTGAGGGATCTTTCGATCCTAGTGACAAGTTCATGTAGAGCCGTTTCACAGGACTTACCTACCCTATAAGCATGTTGCATGTTACTGAGTGGGGAATTAGATAAATATTTATCTCTAATAAATCTGTCGACAATCCTCTCTAATATTTTAAGAAATGTTGAGGACAGACTGATAGGCCGAAATGCTTTGGGATCAGTGTAATCTGATTTGCCAGCCTTCGGTAAGAAAACAACGTTACTCTTGCAGCAAACCTGAGGAACAATACTAAAAGCAACGCACGCTTTGAAAAGGTGGACCAGGTGGTCCCTAATAATAGGAAAACCATGCCGGAAAAATCCCATCAGGACCACCTGATTTGTATGGTTTAAAGGAGAAAATACTCCAACGCACAATTTCGGACGTAACTATCCGAACCGCTAAATCCCAGTCAGGAGCTTCATTGCAATTCCTATTAGTTAAAGAGTGAGTAAAATCAGAGTTAACGATGGCACACTCCGGAAAATGAACAGAAAGAAGCAACTCGTTTGCTTCTTTCTTCGAAGAAGTAAACTTGCCATTCGATAGACGAAGAGCATCACGCCAACAGGTGTCATTTTTAGCCAACGCTCTATTTAGTCTGGCGACCGCAGAGAGACTATTCATTTCCTCACAGAAGTTTGTCCATGCGGTTCTGCGAGCGGATCTTAAGCTTTTCTTATACTCCTTTTGAGCTATTAGAAAACTATCCCAATCGCATTTAAGATTAGTATATTTTGCTTTATTCTTCAGTTTCCTAGTAAGTTTCCTTTGTTTTTTAAGAGCAGAGCACCAAAAGGGTCTATTCCCAATCTTTTGTTTGGTAACAAGTGGACACGAATTTTCAAAAGCTGTCGACCATGCTTTTGTCAGCTTATCCGCCTGTAACTCAATGTCCTCAACCGAGCAAATATCCATAGCAGGATGAATTAGAGAAATAAGTTCGAAAGAGAATAAATCCCAATTGGTTAATTTACGATTACGATATGGTTTAAGAGGTGGTCTTCTAATGTTGAAGTTAAAAGAGATACACCTGTGGTCTGAAGTGAGAATGTCGCTAGTCACCCTCCAATTTAAAACTAAATCAACAATAGGCAACGAACACAGACTTATATCAATAACTTCCCTTCGCGTAGAATTGACAAAAGTTGAGTATTTATTTTACACCTTTATTGAGTATTTTTAGCTCAGATGAGCTTAAATAATTTATCAGAGCAGAGCCCCGATTATTAATATTAGTGCTACCCCAAATAGTATGGTGCGCGTTGGCATCACAACCAATTAAGAGGGGAATATTTTTATCCGTACTCCACTTTAAGAGTTCTGTAAGTTCCTCCGACGGGGGAGGATGAGAAGAATCAAATGGAAGATAAACTGAGGCAACACTCAGTTCTAGTGATGCAAAATATTCATCGATGTTTCGATGTAATCGATGGTTCATGGTCGATGTTACGATATTTTTACATCGATGTATGATATTTCAATACATCGATAATAAATCGATGTTTTTGAAACATCGAATTCAACCATTGACCATTTTTTTTTGTATTACGCAATATATAGATTGTACAAGTACAATAACAAAATACTCGTAGATAGTGTATAATACAAATAGTGGCACTATACGTATACAGCTGCATACGAATTATATCGAAAAAAGAAAATTTTACGAACAACAACGAAGTAAAAAAAAATGTACATACAAATAAAGAAATACATGGTGTTATTTTTGTAACCACTACTAACAACAACTGTAAAGTGTGCACCAAAACCAACAAAATTGTATAGTATTTCGATACATCGATGTATCGATGATTTACTCCGATGTTTTTTCTATATCGATATTCGACAGTTCGATGTAAGCTTCGATGTCAAACATCGATTTTTAGCTTCGATGTTGCATCCCTACTCAGTTCAGTGCAAGCATTACATGATTCGAAAGTGATCAGAACGGCTGAGAGATCAGCTGAACTGCATTCGTGAATAAGAGAAGCATTGATATTACTAGAAATATAAATGCAAGCTCTAATTTTATTGACAGAATTCTTTGAAAAAATCGAGAAAGATAGTTCCTGAATAAAACATAAATCTGTATGCGATCCAGTAAGCAACTTCCTTAATTCAAATGAAGCTGACTTACTGTGGTGCAAATTAATCTGTTTAATTTCAAGCATGGAAGTCATATTAACATACCAGCAACTGAAACAAAAAAACGTAGAGCTTATGGTCCTGAGATAACCTTAAACAAGATCTTCTCAAGAACGTATTGTAAACAAAGGCTGGAACCAATAATATACTCATAGGTCTTAGAGTCAACCCTGAGGAGAATCGATTGACGATAGGCCTCTCATTTGTACCGGACGACTTTCCAACCGCTGATCGAGATATTTGGATTCATCACACCAATGTTAGTAACCACAACGCTGGGATCCTCTGGTGGACCAGGGACCCAAGTGTGTAATAAAATAGGCTTCGGAGGATCACCAACCGAAAGTCGACAATCACTCCAGATATTATCTTAATGCTGGAAACCTCATAGCAGAACCAAATATAGGTTTCCTCGTTACTGCTTTTGCAGATGAATACACCATCTGATAAATAGCACCCAATCATTAGCGGTATGAAACCAGAAGATTTCGCCGAACTGAGAACTCTCCGACTCAACTCAATCCGGAAAATTCCCAGCTTTTCCTCATCCAGGATGTTATCCGGGTTCTCATCACGGATACAAAATTTTTTCGCTACAGATCCAGCGACGGCCTGCGCATAGGAACGCACCTTTTTTGCGGCCAATTCCGGTGTTGTACCAGTGGTAGGACGGGCCCATTTGGGAGTATTAGAGGGGCAGCTGTTAGGTGCCTCAGCAATAGTGTTGAGCGTAAGGTCAGACAATTTCCTCCTCATACGCTGGCGGTTACGCTTACCAATTCGTTTCGCTTTTCCTAAATGGCTGGGTTCAGTAGTAGAACCCGCACCATCAGATCGGAGGAGAACACTCTCCGAACCCGAGAATGTATCGGAAACGTGACCCAAGACGCTGTCAAGATCTTGGTCACATTGTTCGATATCGGATTCGGAGTTTGGCTCCATCGGATTCATAGATATCTAAATCTAGAATGAGAAGATATGAAACCTGAAAAACAAAACATTAAACAGAAAATACACGTAAGATGTAGGAGGGTTGGAAAATAAAAACTTAACAAATAGCGGATGCATATACCGGCTTGCAACAACTGAAAACGGCTTTAAAAAAAAAAAAAAAAAAAAAAAAAGCAAAATGCCAAACCTGATAAAAATTATTACTAACGGAGATGAATAAAAGATGAAAACAAAAAAATTAAAAAATAAAAAACAATTATAAATTAAAAATCTGAAAATAAAAAAATGTCTATATGAATGTGTATGCAAAAGAAGAATTTTGAATTAATAAGCTGAATGGAATGTAGACAAAACTATACAGGAAAGTACAAATAATAAAAAAAAAAAAAAAAAAAAACGGTGAACTTAACTGTGGCCGCACTCGTTAGTAGTGGCCTTCCAAAAAAAAAAAATATATTCACTGGTATAGCGGTAAGAGCAGTACGGATTTTAAATAAGAAAAAAAACATTCTACGAAATTCCGTACGCACATTCGCCGCACATGTTCAACAAAAAAAAACTAACAAGCCGTTAACAGCTGACACACTACTTAGGCACACACAACCGCTCAAACAGAAAAATACAAAATTTAAAGCATTAATCTTTCACGGTAAAATAATAGAAACTTGAAACTTGCGTGAAATCCGTTAGGTAGAGAAAAAAAACAATCACTATTATCACTAAAAAATCACATGAAACCGCAAATATGACTTGAAATTAAAGTAAACTTGCATCAGAAACACACAATAACTTTTGAAATCACAGATCACTATGAAACTAAAACAAAAACAAAAAAAAATTCTTTTAATAAAAAGTAATAATTATAAATTAGATAAACACCAATGCAAAATGAACAAACCTGTGAACTTTTCAACCCGACCGGCTATGGGAGCACAGGTTGAATCAACTAGGCTCTTTAATAAATTGTATGTGGATTTTCTCCCCTGAATTATGAGTAAGTGGAGTATCGTGGTGTGTGTGAGGGATGAGATACTCGTATAGGGTCGATTATTACATAGCTCTTCGGTTGCATGTCTCTCTTTTTCTGGTTTCCGTTCGTACTGCAGTTATTCAAGCATTCTGTCAAGTCTGGAAAACCCCACGCCAACCCTAAGCTTAGCCAGTTACAATAACGCACCATACCTCTGACGTTATGTCTGTTAACGAAATCTTAGTGTTTCGTTACAAGTTTTGTAATGCTGCAAACTTGAAAGTGGTAATCAATCATAACTAACATGGTTAGGACATAGGGTTTTTTATTTTTTATTTTTAATCGATCGGATAGGAAATCGGACGAAATCTTGACATTATGTTAGATTGCAAATTTTGCTTAATTCACAATTATCGATATCTAAAATTATGTTAAAGATATTCAAAGATTTTTGTTGGAAAAGAGGTGGTGGAAAAGTTAAGTGTTTGTTATGATTACATGAATTATACATTACCAGCGGTTTGGTTTCTCTAAGTTCCAAATAAAATTAATGCAAACATATATGTTGCTCTATTTTATGAAAAATGATCAAAAAAATTTGAAACATTACCGTAAGCGGTGCGCCGGTATTACCCTTATTTACCACTTAAACTTTATCAGTCCTTATACAAGTTGCATAAGCTATAGGAGGAATTAATAACAACTTTCTAAGAGCTAATAATTTTTCGGTGGCTCCGATGTATTTTAAAGTCCCATCAAGAAAAATCGTTGTTTGTTACTGTTCACTACTAAACACTATTCTTTCGGCGAAAGTAGTAAAACATTTTATGGATTATTATAACTAATAAAATAAAATTCGACTGCGGTACTTTTATTAGCTAGGTTTACAAGTAGAGTTCTCAAGGTAACAGATCTTCAGTTCAGTTAAATTGTACTTTGATCTCTCAGGTTTGTGAAATACAAGCCAATGTTTTCAGCGATCCAGCTATTTTAGAAAATTAAACAGAATTATTGTTCATGAACTATGATTAATTTTCAATGCCAGGGGCAAATCTACGCTTAATAAACATTCTGGAAAATTACAGCCATTTCAACTCTTAGAGGCAATTGCCATCTCTCGGAATTATATGCACTTGCATCTGGGCGTATAACATAAATATTTATTGAAATGCAAGATTAAAAACTTATTAATGTTAGTAGTTTTTCACTTTACGAAACAAAATGTGACGGATATTATTTAGTTATCTATTAGGCTGGGCTCACACGGCATTGCACCGCACGTTTTTTTGCAGTATAAATCTTATCGAATAAACAGTGACGCATATTGTATATAAAAAAAACATACACAGCTAAACACGTTTATCGAATACTCACCGGATTTGTCAAGCAAGTCGAATCAACTTTGACGTATTCGGTTTACTGTAGCTCATATTATTGCACCGTATCTTTCATATGGCGCGATGCCACACGGTTTTTATCGAATAGTAACCGAACAAGCGTCTACTGCGTCCAGAGTGTTTTTTGGAGGGAATTCGCGTGTTTAAAGTTTATTATTACAGAATGACCGACGAATCTGCTATAAATAACTTTTTTCATCGTTTCTAAGTTTTCCATACAACTTTTCAAATGTTTCAGTATGACCTATGAACTGATTCGTCATTTATAGCATGCACCCAAAACCATCGACAGCGAAGCCGTTGGCGTCTTCGATATCATAGTATACAACTATAACTAAGCGTGAATCCATCACAGACGTCTAGTCAGAGTGATTGCCGTATGAAATCTGCGGCTATTCGTTTTTACACGAATAAAAATTTACAATATGAACTTCACGCTGATTGTATGTTTAAATCGAATACTGAGAAACGTGCGGTACAATGCCGTGTACCTGCGCAGCCACAATTATGATTTGCGCGATGTGTTGTTGGTTCACAATTTGTAACTTGACATAATATTGGTTATGGTAAATGTGAGGTTATGATTGTGAAATTGCATGGTGAATAAGGCGACCAGACGTCTTAATTTTATTTCTTTTAAGGCTGACAAGATGAACCAGGTTTCTTGCTTGTCAGTGGTGACATGTTGTGATCGTCGAGTCTTTCCTTCTCGATCGATGTAATGTTGCGGGAAAAACGGGTCAATTGGAATATCTTATGTTTAATTCTATGGTATTATGATGGAAGTATTATGATTCTACCGAGGCGAGAGGAGTGATGGTTGCTACGTGTCTACTCTAACTCGCGTGAACATAAATTTATTTTTATTTTGTTTATCTTAACCAAAGAAGGGCCGTGTGGTCTTTGAGTAATAAATTGGAACTGCTTCATGAGGCTGGTGGTCTGTAATTGGGGTATATTATTGTGGGACTTTCACCTGGTTTAAGTGGGACCGTGTTGAGTGGTCGTGAGAGGAGGAAACAATGACTGTTGAGCTCTGAGTCAGGGCTTGGGAACAGTGGGGTTCACTAGTTAATGAGAAGTAAATTTAGATGCGGAGTGATAATTATTTGTTTAATTATTTAGCAAGAGTGAGAAATTGGTTAGAATTTTGAAGAGTTTGGATTCATTATCAGATTGTCGTGACCAATTAGGATTGTGAATATAAAAGTTGCAAGAATGTAAATTGAAGATGGTGGGGCCGGACTTACCATTGGGAACTTCGAGCACCTATCCTTTGGGTTTTGGATATATGGGTGACATACAATAGTGTGCATAGGACGATGTATGGCGTAGTTTTACTGGAAAGTTGCGATGGGAAAGAAACAGCTTACCAGTACCTTCAAGTAAGAATCAGTTATGTAGTTAAAAATTTTATCGGTTAGTGCTTGCTACTTTGTAAAATGACCAACATCACTAACAAATACTAACAGAGCAATAGCAAAGAAAACGAGGAGGATCCTAAACTTATTTATTAAACAAGTAACTACAATTTATTGAGAAACACTTCAATTCGGAATTATTTGTTGGTAATTTGGTCTTAAACTTTGAATTGGAAATCTAAATTTAATTTTGGCTCTATATAAGTGGGTAAAGTTTGGAAATAACTAATTGATATCGAATCTCGATTTCGAGATCGATCTTCGGGAGTTCCTGTGAAATCTTTCTCAGCCTTCAGTAATCTTTAAGAATCGAGTAGGTATGTGCTGTTGGAATAGTGTCTTCTGGCGCTAACCTCAAATTTATCATTTGGCATATAACACTAATCACGGCATACTAACTATTGACTACCCCGGTGCCTGTAATCCGTGAAAGATTAAGGCTACTATTACTGTTAGGCTGGAATACCTATGTATGAGAAAGTTTAAAATCCGTATTGATTAGTTTACTGGTGTAAGATAAGTGTAAAATAATCGTTTAACTGGTTTTAGTTCCGAAACGCCTGTGGAACCGGACTGGAGTTTGGAATTTCGGTATTATGATCTAGAGTTTGTGAGTTAAGTGAACTTATACTCTTTTGACGTGATCTGTATTAATACCGCTGAAACCCGAGGCTTTGTTCGAAAAAATTAATAATTTTATGCCATAATAGTTTTATTACATCATGATCGGTTTATAAATGGCTAAATTCCATTTTCATTTACTGGCTGGTTGATTCGATTCGCAAGCTGAACCCTCATATTTGTTGATAAATGCATTTTATTTCATTGTGCTAGAAAAAGTTAAATATTTCAAGCGCAGACATACAATTCATCAGCTGGTGTTGAGCGATGTATAACTGGAAGCGATTGCCCGAATGTCTGCATCCATCAAAGTTCTTGCAAATCATTTGACATAATAGAAAAACTAAACAGTTAATGTTGTATTCGGTGGATTTGTTGCTCTATCCGTTATGGTTTGTTCCGTGAAATACACTCTTTGTCCGTTTTCTAGATGGATAGCAAAATGAACGACAGTTGGATCCCTCTTGTAGAATGGAAATCCTAAAATACGGCACACAGCTTCATTGCTGCTGATATGATATTGAGACTTTTCATCTAGATTACTTCTTGTAGAAACTCCAAAAACGGCCGTCTTGCTGCCTTTGTTGACGTATTTACAAATGTATTCTTTGGATTTCACAGAATCGCAATACTCAATGTTGATACATATTTGCTTTGAAAGTTTTCGATAAAAGTGGCGAATATGGAAAACCCAACGATAATCATTCCTGTCAATTTCAAAGTAATTGTTTTTCCATTGTCTTCTGTTCTTTTACGTTGATAGAGTGGGTAACCTTATGTCTTTTAGCAACGTAACAGAATTGAATATTGCTATGGATCGTAACATCTATTAGTGTCAGCAATTCTTTGTAGTTGCTCATTTTTGTACTGCAAAACGATATCGCGAGGATGAAATCATTCTTCAACCATGACAATTGCTACCTCATTAATTGTTGGCGCATTATATCGTCTGATATGCTTACTGGCTGGTGTTTGATCAGCAAGAATACAAATTATATGACTGTCTGATGGCACGAGATCAAACGCATTTTTGAACATCCGAATTATATTATTGTCGCCATGTAACATTTTCTGCAGCGACTCAATATTATGCCGGTGGAGATTTGGAAGCGTGCATTCAATTGATCATTTTCATCTCCGATGAAGTAGATTTGGAGAAATGTATGGTTATTGCTGAGAATAGGAAGCTCTGTGAACAACTGAAAACAGGAATTGTAATTTCGGATGTTTTTGGGGATATGTTTTGAATCATCAGTATTTTTGTTTAACAAACTTTTCAGTAGTTCATGTGTCTGCTCAAGTGCAGGTAGCTTCACTGTTTCGCTCGCACAGCACATTCCCGGAGTTTCTCCTTTAAATGTCATTGCTCTGCAGTGCGGAAAAACTTTGTCCATTTTTCCGATTTGAACGAATTTACATTAGGTATTGTATTGATTATCCGGTTCGTATAAAAAAGCAATTCCATGATATAAAACTCGATCATTCAGATATTGCAACTGAAATACCTTCGCTGTTAATTTAATTCTTCTCGATTCAAATTTAAAGACTGCAAATCTTTCTTCCCGCTAATCTATGCCGATTCTTCTTCTCGCCTTTGAGAAGTTCTGACTCTAACACGTTTATTATCATCTAAATGTCCTTGATCAATGCGGTTTGATTTCCTTTGACGTTCTGTGATTGCGTGTCGAGAACGGCGGCCTATGTTCGAACGTGGGCGAGGCATTACAGATTTTCACACACAATTCCAATTAAAATAGTTCGGGTACCGATTACATGGAACTTCGATTAAACGTTTTATTATTGCGTTTGTTTTATTACGGATCAAATCACCATATGCTTTTACCATTGTATAGGTACATTTTTGGTAATTCGCACTAACTTCGTTCACTTGTTTATTAATCACACTAAATATTCTTGATAAAATACTAAATTTGATTATAAATTGATCTCACCAATCGTCCCAAATAAATGTCACAAACTCAACGACTAATAGTAATTTTGAATGTTGCACTTTGCTTTTACGACCAAAACTGGCGCAGGTTTTCAAAAAAAGAATGTGTTCAGCTGACACAAGTGTGACGTCTGTATACAAAAACACGCGCGTATTCGAACGCAACGTTGTTTTAAAATTTCAAGTCAATCGACCGATTAGTTTTCGAGTTCTGTGAGCTCAAAGATACGCAGGCTGAATTATTATAGATATTTAAACCAAAATCGAATTTATTCAAAAAATGCTTGGGGACAAATAACTGTGAGATTTAAATGCTAATCAGTCATATATAAGCGGATCTAAAATTCACTCATCTGCATATTTGACCAAGTATTTTTTAATTAGCCGGAAAACCTAAAACTTACCAAAACATTTGAGATCCAACCTTCATATAAATAATAATCCTAAATTTAAGAATTCAGCGGTTTTTCTCCCCCATAAACAATTTCCTTTAATAATAAATATTTAGAAAGAGGCAAACATTTTCGAATCTCAAGTGAAAGCACAATGTCGAAAGCAAAAAAAAAATAAAAATAAATCGTAAATAAACTCAAACGTTGTGTTACTTCATAAGAAAATAAATTCTTTGCTTAGAAATAAATTTTCATTAATCCGTTTATAAATTTAATGATATTTTCCCAAAAATAAAATAAATAAGGGAAAACGTAAAAAGAACGAAAGTTTCAACAGATATACAGTAGGATGCTGCGAAAAATGAAAAACTACGTATACATACCATATAGACGTATAATATTTTGTCTACTTATTGTAATAAATTTGATTTTTTTTGTCTGTTTGGATACGACTTTGGTAATCAACAAAAAAAAAAATAGATTACGCCACATCGATACCACCAACTGCCTTAAAAACTAAAGATGCTTATTTAGATCCACAAAACACTGTAATCAAAAACGAAATATTTTATTCATGTTGTTGAATACAATGAGATTGAAACGTTGTCATCATAAATGAGTCATTTAATTTTTGTGCGTCACCTAATAAATTGAGATGTGCGAAACACCCTTTCGTTTATTGTGTTGCTCTGTTAAGTTAACTCAATGGAAGAGACAATTTATTTACTATTTAACTGTGTCGAACGATTTTATACTGCTCAAATTGACCAAATATTTACACTACATAACAACATTTAATTTGGTCCATTTGTTTCGTTTAAAAAAGGGATTTTTTGTATGTACGATACATTTATGAAGAACATAATGACACACAACCATATTATTGTGAATTTCATAGAAAAGCGTGTTAATTTTGAATAGAGAAAAAGGAATTTTTTTTGGTGTGCTTAGTGGTTATGTTGTTTTGGTCCTACACAATCATAAATAATATAAATGTAATCATAAAAGTTGGTTAAACTTTTTATAAGGACGATAAAATAGTCAACCAGCTAACCAAATAGGATTTCCCTGAACTATTGAGAATTCTTGTTTAGTATGCGCTGCACTGACCACTATTTACGAAATGGATTCATTTTGAATAAAATTTTTACTTTTACTTTTTCGATTGAAGCCTAAATACACTTTCCTATCAAAAAATTTCGCATATTTTGTAATTTTTGTGAATTTGTTTTGAATTTTTACAATTTTTCTGTCTGATTTATAAATATTTGTGCTACATTTTATGTGTGGCCAGACACAGAATGTTGTTGTTATGCAAAATTATAAATTTTGTTTTAAATAAATCAAGTACGAGTATTTCAAGAAAATGCAAACAATTCTCTTTACTAATCTAGGCTTAAGCTGAAATTTCAACATTCAATATTAATGTTATTTCAGTACTTAAATTTTTCTCTTTTAACTAAGTTTTGGTATATTACACTATATAACAACGGTTGTCATAAACCAATCTCTTTTTCTTCTATTCCGATCACTTTAATCTATATCCACATTACTTCAATTATATTATATTCCAAGCAAGATCCATATGTGCTTCAAGCACAGATTTTAGCATGTTTCAGCATTTCTCGTCTCATCTCTTCTTCTAAAATTATTGAAATGATGTGTCGGTGCTTGCAGCATTGCACTCGGCTCCAGATTCTCTAATCTAAATAAATATCTATAATAAATCAAATTTTCAATGAAACCAGTGCGATATTTTAATGTTGTCAAAATCCTAAATGAAACGGTGTTGTTGTGCAAATGTATTAATATTTTAAAAATTCGCGATTTTTGAACGTTAGTTTTTATATTTACATCATTTTAGGTGTTAAAATATGTTTTATTGGATTAAAGATCATTGTATGGAGCTTCATGAGCTTTTATGTTTATAAAAAGCTGAACCAAACAACGACTAAACTGTCTATAGTAACAGTTGCAATAACTCGGCTACAGATTCTCTAATTCTAAACTAAATATCTATAATAAATCAAATTTTTCAATGAAACTAGTGTGATATTTTGTTGTTGTCAAAATCCTAAATGAAACGGTGTTGTTGTCAAATGTATTAATATTTTAAAAATTCGCGATTTTGAACGTTAGTTTTTATATTTACATCATATTAGGTGTTAAAAATATGTTTTATTGGTTAAAGATCATTGTATGGAGGTTCGTGAGCTTTTAAGTTTATAAAAAAGCTGAATCAAACAACGAACTAAACTGTCTATAGTAACAGTTGCAATAACTCGGCTCCAGATCCTCTAATTCTAAATAAATATCTATTATAAATCAAATTTTCAATGAAACCAGTGTGATATTTTGTTGTTGTCAAAATCATAAGTGAGACGTTGTTGTTGTCAAATGTATTAATATTTTAAAAATTCGCGATTTTTGAACGTTAGTTTTTATTTTTACATCATTTTAGGTGTTAAAATATGTTTTATTGGTTAAAGATCATTGTATGGAGCTTCATGAGCTTTTAAGTTTATAAAAAGCTGAACCAAACAAAAACTAAACTGTCTATAGTAACAGTTTGCAATAACTCGGCTACAGATTCTCTAATTCTAAATAAATATCTATAATAAATCAAATTTTCAATTAAACCAGTGTGATATTTTGTTGTTGTCAAAATCCTAAATGAACGGTGTTGTTGTCAAATGTATTAATATTTTAAAAATTCGCGATTTTGAACGTTAGTTTTTACTTTTACATCATATTAGGCGAAAAAAAATATGTTTTATTGGGGGAAAGATCATTGTATGGAGCTTCATGAGCTTTTTATGTTTATAAAAAGCTGAACCAAACTACGAGCTAAACTGTCTATAGTAACAGTTGCAATAACTCGGCTACAGAT
>CAUVYM010000067.1:0-30104 GCA_963556165.1 Tipula helvola
GTTAAAGCCCTAGAGTATATTTTTCTAATGCATGTTTCAAGGGATAAAAACTAGCCGCTAAATATAGAAACAATGAAAGCTTCAGTTTGCATATGCACATTATTATAAGTTTAGCTTTTGTTCCAGTAGAATATATACAAACTTACCATTAATAATGAATTGGATAGAGATGGAAAAAATTAGTAAAATGGTTTGCGGATAATTATATTTGCAATAAAACAAAGAATGGCAAATAAATATCACCAAAATATGCCACCTCGTTTTGGTTAATTGCAGATGCTGTTGCTCGGTAGACCCCGGATCGAGAACTCAAAATAGCCTAGAAGCTTGGCATAGACGTCTCCAAATGGGAGTATATAAAATAATTAGTGAATTATCGAAGGAATGTATCTTTGTTAATTCAAGAATTGCAAAATTCGAGTCAGGCGAAAGGGCCATCCGTAAAATAAATGTATATCAACAAAGAACGAAAAATTAAGGCAGTTGTACAGGATCAGCGCAAAAACGAAAAATTGGATTTCCTAAAAAATATTGCAATAAATATTGCGTTAGCCCATTGAATATTGTGTTTTTGCTACAATATATTTTAATATGTACCTAGTTTACAATTTCCAAAAATGTATATACATATGTGATATGTATATTACTTTTGAATTCAATAAAATAAATATAGACATACATTTAAAAGTAAAATATCTAATAAAATATTTGTTTTCCATTCTAAAAATTAAAAATATTCTCCCTACTTGATTTGTAAGCATATTTCCTCTTAAACCTCCATTATAGCAACAGCCTTCCAGAGGTACTACTTCGCATTAGAATTTCGTTAAAATTTAGAATCCACTCCGATTATGTCTTCTAATAACGAATTTATATTTTATTTAAAACAGGAAAAAAATTGCCCGCTTTTTTTTATATCAAAGGCGGTATTTTTAGCAAAACAAGATTTTGTAAAGCAGTCTTTTGAAAATCGGTCTTTTAAAAAGCATTTTTTTCAAAAGCGGTCTTTTTGGCAAAAGCGGCCTTTTGTTTAGCGAGATTTAGATGCGATCCCGAATAAGAATATTGTTTTTGAATACACTTTTATTTTAATTTTGAATGAATTGTCTTTTTATTAAAAGGCGTTATAATAAATGGAAAAATAATTAAATTTTATACCACAAATGCATAATGATGCAAATAGCGATCATGTCATAAAATCAATTTTCAGTGTGAACCAACTGCTTCCAATCATTTATACTTTGAAATTCGTTTCAACCAAATACATTTTTATAAGGAAAAAAATATTTCAATTAAAAAGAAAAAAAAATATGCATTACAGGGATAATAATTATCATGGGTTTCAGATACGGTCTAAGTAGCTCTTAATAATCACACTTGTGTTGATATCCCAGTTGTTATTGATGTTCTCCAATCTGTGATTTGCTTCTTTGTCCTTTCTGATAGTTTATAATTAATCAATAAGAGAAGGCCACTAATTATATTTTCTAGTTTGTATTCCACGGTAAAGATTTGGTTTGTGTATGTATTGTGTGCATAGAGTAATGTCTAAAGCTGAGCTACATAGAATGTCTAAACATATCTCGCCTGGGCAGAGAGATATCATTGAGTATAAATACTTCGTTTTCCACTATTAACTCTGATTTCGTATTACCAAGATAATCATTTATTTGTTCTTTATTCCGCAATCCATTCCATGTATTTATGTCACCGCAATTATTGTGTTGTGATGCCCGTATCTCGTGTACTGCTGCGACCAGTTAATTGCACGCAATCAAGGAAAATCAATTGAATAATATTTTAAATTTTAAATATTTATTTTAAGAAATTCAGCTCTATTCTTAAAACAAAAGCTTTTTTCAAAATACTTAATTTATTTTCAGTTCAGCGTTTGGAGGAAATTGCTGAAAGTATTTAAAACAAAGCGGTGAACTTTTCTTTGAGTAAACTTTAGATCAGGGGTGGCCAACCCAAACTACACCACGAGCCAAATTCAAATTTCTATATTTTGAGCGGGCCGCATATTTTTTTTTTTTACAAGAAAGACGCTTTAATATTTTATAAACATATTTATTAAAAATTCATGTACATATAACTATTCATATTACGTAAAACATCAAATGATAAAAACATACACATAACTACAAAAATTAATGGGACGCTTGTTTTTCTTTAACGTCACTCAACTTTTTTATATTTACTTCAATTTTAGTTGTAGCACATCTTAATTGATTTTCCAAATTAACATCCGTAAGGGCACTTCGATAGTTATTTTTGTTGTACTTCATTTTCGAAAAAAAGGATTCGCACAAATAAGTCGATCCGAAAATGCTAACAATTTTTATAGCATGTCTGCGCAAATTGGGGCATTTACTTTCGGTCACATATTTACTATAAAATTCCATTTTTGGTATTGTAAAATATAATTGCTGCAGCTCAGTATTGCATTGTAGATCGATTAATTCCATTTGAAATTCCATTAGAATCGTTTTAACATCGACATTAAATGGCGAAGTGAAGATTTTGAATGATTTATCGTAAGTTTTTATTTCTGTCTTTAAATTTTATTTTTAATCGTTAAAACTAAATATTATTGTGATACATTTATACTGAATTTAATATGTATACTGAATTATGCAGCGGGCCGCAAAAAATCAAGTCATGGGCCGCAAGCGGCCCGCGGGCCGCGGGTTGGCTACCACTGCTTTAGATGCTTCCTTACAAATCTGGAATACTTACTCAAAATATTAATTATAACAAATACAACGTATTTTTTCTTTGTTTGTAATTTTTTTTTTAAATATAAACTTTTATAAAAAGATTTTATTTTCGTGGGTCAAAATCTTTGCCCCTAACGTTGGGCAAAACGAATATCCGCCAAACTAATGAATAACATTTTACAAAAGTGTTACAACCAGCAAACCTATCTTTTAATCCGATTATTATAAAAAAAAAATGAAATTTTGTGTCGCAGCCAAACAACAAAACAATTTACGCAATCAAAATCTCAACTTACACAGTTGTGTGTTGTGTAGTCTTAAATAGTATTGCTACTAATCTGAAAGATTAAATATTTTTTACAATTAGTATAATTTTCATTTAATCATAGAATAACACGAAAAACAGAAAGGAGGAAGAAAATTGAAAATGAAAAATTATTTTAACGAAAACTAAACTATGTTAAGAGAAAAATGTAAATACGAGTACACACACAAACACAAGTATAGTACGAGTTCATTGAAATATATTTACAAAAAGATTCTGTACAACTCTTAAGTTTTTTTTTTTGTATTTTATGTGTTGTGCTGTGTGTTGTTTTCGGGAGGGTTCGAAGTTGTTTTATAATTTATTGTACAACAAAAGTGTATAGGAAAAGTTTATTAAACTTTTTTTTTTGTTGCTTGTGCTGTTGTTAAATGTGGAAAAATTCTTGTTCATTTTTGTTGTTTCACTTTTAGTTGTTGTTGTTGCTGGAAGTGTACTGGAGAATTAATTGTTTTTCTTTTTCTGATCTTTTTTTTTTGGTTTTAAACATTTATTTAATTTATATATTTATTTAATTTATTTTTATTTTATTATTTTTAATGCAATAATAATCATAATGGTATACGAAATAATAATTGTAGTGCAATAATTTAAATTTTTTTATTTTTATTTAAAAATTAAAAATTGAAAAGTTTTAGGTTTGTAATAAATTTTATGTGTGAAATGAAAATTGGGTTATAGGTCAAATGGAATGACACTGAAATTACGTTATGGTTGATTACAGGGGATGTTGATAATAATTATTCACGAAAACCCATTAAAATAATTTATTAATAATGTATTAAGGGAGATTCATGTAGACAACTATATTTTCAAGAATATTTTACTAAAAAATGAAAAAGTTTATTCAATTGCAATAAAGTACATTATTAAATTGATAATAAAATGTATTTGAAAAAAAAAAATTAATTGTTGAAAACTCGTGTGGAGCTGCTAGTCTCCCATCGGGCGCGTCCCCAGGTGGCGGATAGGGGGAAACCCTAACCGACTTGTCGGAGGGTAAATGGGAAATAAAATACCATTCGTGGACCAAAACTAGCTAGGGGTGGTTCCCTGAATATAATAACCAATATGGGGGACTCTAATGGAGAAAACCTTACGGCGCAGGGAAACGGATACCCAGTGCCGGCGACTTTGAGGGGTGAGCAAGCGGGCTCCCAGTCGTCGTTATCCAATGACCGCAATACTTCAGAGGTGATAAGTTCTGTAAATCCATTTTGAAGAAGTTCCATAGTGCCACGATCACCAGCCAGACTCTATGCAATGCATAAGTCCGAGAAAGTTATTACCCCAAGTGGTACTCTAATCAGTCGACTGGACAATACATCCGGGGGGGATCGATCCTCTTCGAAGGCTGGCCCTATGGATTTTGAGGAGGGCCAAACACTACATGAAAGAAGTGATGCCAGCGGAAATTTTACAATGCGAGCAGTAGGATTCAGTGAAAGAACTGTTGACCTAGAAAAGGAAAATATGGATCTCTTTGAGAGGCTACAGAAGATGGAGCAATCATTTGCCAAGCTAAGCGAAGAAATTGAGTATCTAAAGCGAGAAAATGAACTTCTAAAAATGAATCGGGATGCTAAAGAACAAAGCGAATTAGAGAGTATTGAACCAAAGAAAGTCAACTATCTCACTGATGAGGATGAATTAGAAAGGGAGACGAACTGGATCCTAAAGAAGAAAAAAAACATTCCAGGAATGGTAAGAAAAGAAAAGCTGAATCGTCACCTGAGGTTGAACAACTAAATGTTAGTGGAACTACAAGTACCGAACCGGAAGTTGTCCAACCTGAGGCCAATCAACCGAAAGGTAGTAAATCTACCAAGAACATTGCACCAAAACTGGTGCAACCGAAAGAAACCCCCCCCCCCCCACCAATAAGTATCGTGGGAGTAACCAGTTACCCAAAAATTCAGTCACTGATGAAATCGGTTACTGACAAAGAATATAAGGTAACAGCGCTAAACAATGACGTTTGGAAAATTAATACTCTGGACTCAGAAACCTATAGAACATTATCTATGAAGCTGAATGCTGAAAAGTATCAGTGGTTTACCTATGAGGACAAACAGGCTCGACCGATAAAAGTTATGGCAAGAGGTTTGCATCACACTTGCTGTGAGCACCCAATTTTCTAGCAACATCAATGGGTACTCACGGACAAAATCCGCAATCGGTTCCAACAAACAACCAAATACCAGGTATGCCGTTTTCAAATCTCACAACCGCTCCATTTACAGCTTCTGGTCAATATGTTCCGAATTACGGTCACCCTATACCGCCTCCAGTTAAATATATGCCTGAGCACCGCGGTTTATCGCGAAGTGGTCTTTCGTTTGATGGTTCCCCAACTGGAATACCAATTAATTTATTTTTATTTCAGTTGGAAACTTTAGCGGATTCTATGAATCTCGGTACTGACCAGCTATTAACAGAGATCAGTTTTGTTTTGAAAGGTATAGCATCCCACTGGTACTGGACGTATCGACAACAGAATCCCACGACCAATTGGTACGAACTACGCAGTCAGATGATTGAAAGATTTAAAAATCGACGTCCAGATTCAGATATCGAGAATAAAATTGAATCTCGGAAACAACTTCCAAATGAACCATTTTTGGATTTTTACCAACAAATCTGGAGTCTGACGGTTCAGTTAAGTACACCGTATTCCGATCAACAACTCATTAAAATTTTAATGAAAAATATGAGACCAGGTCTGCGATATCAGTTAACTGACAGGCATTTCGGAAATATCGGTGACCTGATCAGTAGTTGCACCAGTTGGGAAAACACTTGGGCTGATTTAAAAATTGATCCGGATACCTTTGTGCCCCACAGGCGAGAAACACATGCACACGACTATGGTAAATTCACGACACCTAGGCGTGTAGTAAATGCTTTAGATCAAGGTATGAATTATCAGAATATAACATACGCGGAACCAATTCCATACAATATTCCACACTATTCAGTACCCCAAGTCACGGCAATACAACATCCAAACAATACGCCCAATAGGCCTTATTATTCAGAAGGTACACCGATGACAGCAACATACGCGGATCCAATTCCATATAATGTTCCACACTATCCAGTACCCCAAGTCGCAGCAATACAGCGTCCAAATAATACGGTCAATAGGTCATATTATTCGGAAGGAACCCCGTTGAACCGAAATACCACATCTAATATCAATCACACATATGTGATTTGTTATAATTGTGAAGATATTGGTCATACCTTTAAGGAATGTTTGTTACAACCAACCGGTTGTTTTTGTTATAAATGTGGGTTGAAAGGCACTATAACTCCGAAATGCCCCAGATGTACGGAAAACGGTTCGAGGGGTCAGTGGAAATTTGGGAACCACAGCACCCCGAAAACTTCTCAACCCAATGCCCAACAAAATGTTGCGACCCATCCGCAACATATTCTGTCCAAGAATGGAACGACCAACAATTTGAAATAGATACTATTTCGTCTACTGATTCTTTCTTTTCAGCAGAATCTTCATCCAATATCCAGCACGTAATTTCGAACAAAACTGAAAATCCAATTAACCAACATATTCTAAAATCTATCAATACTTTCAGTTCACCGTCTGTACCAATAAATCATAAACGACGTTACAATTTGAAACATCGCTTGAGAACTCGTTCATATTGGAAGTCAAGACGAAACCTGAAATATGATATATTATCGTCAATAATTGAAGCTAGTTCTACAGACAAACGACCCTATGCACAAATCACCATTAATGGAACCAATTACAATGGCCTCTTGGATAGTGGAGCCACTATAAGTGTATTGGGTGCTGGATCAGATAAATATTTGTGTGATCCAGTGATCAAATTTCATAGTTTTTCTACGTACCTAAACACAGCTAGTGGTCAACCTCAAAGAGTATTTGGTTACATTGATGCACTCGTTGATTTTAATGGACAAGCACATAGAATGAAACTATATATAGTCCCATCACTGGAACAGCCCCTTTATTTGGGAATAGACTTTTGGAATTTATTCGGAATTACTCCAAAATTATCGGCATTGAATCTCATTCCCACCGCTAGTTCCAACAGTGATGGTTCAAATGTTCACGATCTGTCACCTGAAGACCAGGTCAAGTTACAAAATATCGTCGAAATGTTTCCATCCTATACACGACTAGGCCTGGGAAAAACTAATCTTATGACACACGTAATCGATGTTGGCTCAGCGAAACCAGTTAAACAGCGTTTTTACGCAGTATCACCCGTGAAACAGAAACTCATGTACGAGGAGTTAGACCGAATGCTTTCCTTGGGTGTTTTAGAAGAAAGCCAGAGTTCTTGGTGTTTCCCGGTTACTTTGGTGCAGAAGGCAAATGGTAAGGTTCGTCTGTGTTTGGATGCTCGTGAGCTGAATAAAGTTACCGTCAAGGATGCTTATCCGTTACCGCTTATCGATGGATTGCTGGGTCGATTGGATCAAACACGTTTCATATCGACAATTGATCTCAAAGATGCCTTTTGGCAGATCCCGCTCGATCCACAATCCAGAGATAAGACGGCTTTCACAGTACCTGGACGGCCTTTATATCAGTTCACGGTCATGCCGTTCGGATTGTGCAATGCACCACAGACGATGTGCCGCCTCATGCACCGGGTGATCCCACACCAATTTCACGATAGAATATTTGTCTATCTAGATGATCTACTCGTTACTTCTGCCACCCTGGATGAGCATTTCGGTCTACTAAACGAGGTTGCTAGATTACTGGGGAAAGCTGGTTTAACGATTAACGTGGAAAAGAGTCGATTTTTGCTAAAGGAAGTAAAGTATTTGGGTTACTTGGTTGGTGACGGATGTTTGCGAACTGATCCAGAGAAAATCCGGGCAATTAAGGAGTATCCTATACCCAAAACCACGAAACAAGTTAGGAGATTTATGGGATTGTGTGGTTGGTATAGGCGCTTTATTGGTAAGTTCGCAACGATTGCGGCTCCTTTGACAGACCTTACAAAGAAAGGGATAAAAATGAAATGGACTAAGTCTGCAGATGAATCATTTAATGCTCTTAAGGAAGCATTATCCACAGCACCCGTCCTGGCAAATCCTGATTTTGAAAAACCCTTCTATATACAGTGTGACGCCAGTACCACTGGAGTAGGAAGCGTATTATTTCAGCTTGATGCTGCCGGAAATGAACGTCCCATAGCGTTCATTTCCCAAAAATTAAACGCAGCTCAGAAGAACTATTCCATTACGGAATTGGAATGTTACGCCGCGGTACTGAGTGTCAAAAAGTTCCGAGCATATATAGAAGGGTACAATTTCACGATATACACTGATCATGCCAGCCTTCGTTGGCTTATGTCGCAAAAGGATTTGTCAGGGCGGCTTGCCAGATGGAGTTTAAAATTGCAGGCCTTTGATTTTGAAATTGGGTATAGGAAAGGGTCCATCAATATTGTACCAGATGCGTTATCTCGTGTATTTTCTGAGGAGCCAGCTATAGTGTCTGCTCTCATTGGCGAGGGTGAAAAATCCAACAAGAAGTCCGCGTTAGATAATTCCAATATCATGGACCCCCTTCATATTAACCTAGATTCAGAGGCTTTTAATGATCCCGAATACCAGGACCAAATGGTAAAAATTCGAGAATTAGGAGCAGATTGTAATAATTTATGCGTGAACGATAATAAGATACTTTTTACGACTTCATTTGGTGCACAATATGATGAAACGGATTTGCCTGTGTGGAGATTGGTCGTACCTAAGAAGCTTACTCGTTCCTTGATTGAACAGGCCCATTTACCACCATCATCAGCACATATGGGTACTGCAAAGACCATCGAGAGACTTCGCAGACAATTCTTTTGGCAGCGAATGGCTCAAGATGTCAAGGAATATGTTGCCAATTGCGTCAGCTGTAAAATAAACAAGCCCGTTAATTACACTACCAAGCCAGAAATGGGACATCAATTTATATCCGAGCGACCATTCCAAAGGTTATATATTGATCTTTTGGGGCCATATCCTCGGTCAAAGCGTGGCAACGCCTACATCTTTATCATTTTAGACCATTATTCGAGATTTGTGATTCTCAAACCTCTGCGAGAAGCGACGGCAACTGTGATATGTAAGTCTCTTGAAAATGACGTATTTCTTCTATTTTCGGTACCGGAATTTATTACTAGTGATAATGGTAAACAATTTATTTCCAAATTGTTTCAAGACCTATTACATAAATACGGGATCAAACACATTCGTTCTCCATTATACTCACCACAGAGCAATGCGTCTGAGCGTGTCAACAGAACAGTTTTAGCTGCCATTCGCTCTTATCTCAGTGACAATCAACACAATGAATGGGACTTACATATCCAGGAGATTGCTGCAGCTCTTCGTAATGTTATACATTCATCTACAAAATTCTCGCCCCACTACCTAGTATTTGGCCAGCATATGACGTTGCATGGATCTGATTATGAATTACGGAGATTATTGTGTAATCCGGATGAGAACGAAGTTGGCGTCTTATCTAAACCAGACCGATTAAATTTGATCCGAAATCAAATCAAACATTATCTGAAAATCGCGTATGATCGATCTGCCCAACGATATAATTTGCGCAGTCGGAACCGTGAGCTTGCTGTAGGGCAGTCAGTTTTTGTGCGGTCATTTGCTCAAAGCGATGCCGTAAATAAATTTTCTGCGAAGTTATCTTCAAAATTTATCCCAGCCGTTATCGAGGAAAAAGTGGGAAATGTTGCGTTTAAAGTTCGAAATTTGGCTGGAAAAACTATAGGAATATACCACATGAAAGATATTCGCACGTGACATTAATTTAAATACTTTAAGAGCTGGATTTTGGTTGTTGGATAGGCTTAGTATCTTAAGGAGTAATTTATCTAATTCATGAATATAGTGCCTGGCATGAGACATCTTCAGGGTGTGGGACGTCCCCACGATTTGTAACGATGCATTTAAAAAATAAAAATATAAGAAAAAAGCAAAAATGCATGTTACAAAGCGTACCCCTAAATGTTGTTTAATTTTGTTTGCGTCGATTTGCAGTGTATAAATAATCAATAACCATCTACCTTATTTTCGATTCTATATTTTTTTTTTGTTACCATCTACATTTAATTTTTTTTTATTAGGTAGTCATACAAGTTTTTATTGTTCGGCGGGAATTTTAGCGCGGGAATTGGTTTTTTTTATTGCATTGGAAATCATATAAATAGTCGTAAAGCCATTAAATCGGGGAGTTGAATTTTGGCCATTAAGTGGTACGCGAAAAGCAAAAACAGAAAAAATAAAAATAAAAAAAAACAAATTGTGAAAATAAATAATATATATTTTTGCCAAGAGGAAGAAAGGAAAAATCATAAAAATTATAACAAAGGTTATAAAATTATTGTTAATTTTTTTTTGTTCCAAAAATTTAAAAATAAAATAAATTGTATACAAGTACATACATATACATAATTTATATTATAAGTTGTAATTATTATTATGAGTATTTTTTTTTTTGAGTGATAAGTGTGATTAATTTGTTTTTTTGATTCAAAACCGCGTCCACGATACAAACATTTATGAAGAAAAAAAATCAGAGGGCCAATGTGATATTTGTAATGCAATTTGGTTCTTATTACTTTCGAACCCGTGAATGAGTCTAAGAACATTCACGAACAGTATAAACGGTAAAAAGAAAAAAAAAGCAACTGTGAATTAACTGTGAAAATTTGAAGAAGTGCTTTTTTAAATATTATGAAGGGTAATTAAACCAAACTGGAGTGAAATATTAACAGTGATTGTGAAATTAGATAAACATTTATACAAGACTGTTTGTCAATTTTTTTTGTGAGTGATACTTCTCGGTGGTCTAGAAAAAAAAACATTAACCTTGAGTGATAGACACCGTTAATTGAGATTGCGTGATCTAAGAACATTCACGAATATTTGTAAATTTTAAGTTACAATTAAAGTGTGTAAGTTATATAATTAATATAAAGTTAAATAAATACACGAACAAGAGTGTGAAAAAAAAATGAATGAATTGAAATAAATAAAAAGAACAATGTAATGATGATTCGAGATACACCAATCAACATCTGCATCAACATTTCAACATTTTTATACAAAATCTCAGCTGAGTGAAATTTTTTTATTATTTTTTTATTATTTGTTATATTAATTTCTTATTTCATTAAATTTGTATACTTTTCACTATATTTTCTTTTGTTAGTATTAATTAATTATTAGTTAAGGTAATTATATTAGGGGTTTAGGGTTAGCTAGT
Organism: Tipula helvola; assembly: GCA_963556165.1. Lineage (NCBI taxonomy): Eukaryota > Metazoa > Arthropoda > Insecta > Diptera > Tipulidae > Tipula > Tipula helvola. The sequence continues at coordinate 11,339 of CAUVYM010000067.1, forward strand.
TAGGTGAATGTGGTAAATAATTTCATTTCTTCTTATATTTTTTTCTTGTAATTTTTTTTCTTGGAAAATATATATTTGTATTTAAGTTCTTTTTTAAATTAAATTTTGGCGTTTTCCATTTTATAAATAATGAGATAATTTAAGAAAGAGTATTTGAGGATGAGTTAGGGTAAGTCGGATCATGAATAGGTAAGGTATCAGAGTCAGTCCTTCCCCGCGGTTACAATGTGACCCACATAAACTCTAGAAAATCCCACGCCCTTACCCTGAAGCTTAGCCAGCAACGACCGCTCTAGAGTCCCTGTGTGGGTCCAAAATTTCTGATAACACCGAATATGAGTTGGAGGAACTAATTGTTTTCGAATATTCATTTAGATTTTGATAATGTGATGTCCTCCAGCTCATACCAAGTGTTACAAGTGACGAAGCTAAGATACCGGACCTAATCGACTTTTATGTAGCAAGAGGTATATCTCAGAACTATATTCACATTGAAAACAGCAATTCTCTAGTATCGGATCACTCACCGGTTATCATGACAGTCAGTGAAACTGTAATTCAAAGGGAAAGTGCACCCAGATTAACAAATTCAAAAACAAACTGGGATCTCTTTCGTGAAATAATGGAGGACAAAATCAATCTCCAGGTACCGATAAGAAATTCTCGACAGTTGGAAGACGAATTGGAGAAACTCAATGAAATAATTCACTATGCTGCATTGGCAAGCACTCCCATTTTACAAAATAAGAAGACGCTTAACATATCCTACCCAATGGAAATTAGAGAGTTGGTAAGAGAAAAACGACGAGCTCGTAAAACCTGGCAAATTAATCGAACACCGGAGAACAAAACAATTCTTAACAATTTATGTAACAGCCTCAAATCCCTTCTTAAAGAAGTTAAAAATGAATCAATCAACAGATATCTAGTTAGCCTAACTGATGAAAAAAATTCTGATTACTCACTGTGGAAGGCGACGAAGGGACTCAAAAGACCCAAAATGCAAGTGCCTCCACTTAAAAAGGATGATGGAACCTGGGCAAGAGGCCACAAAGAGAAGGCTGATCTATTTGCGGAGTATATCCAGGAAACCTTCCAACCACTACCAAGACAAACTGCCAATGAAAATATAATATCTATTCACAAGCTGGATGAGTTTGAAATACGGCCAGTAACTCTCAAAGAATTAAAAGAAGAAGTGAAAAGTAACATGAATGTTAAAAAAGCCCCAGGGTATGATTTGATTACTTGCCAAATTATCAAAGCTCTACCTAACAAAGGATTTCGTAAGCTACTACACGTAATCAATGCGAGCTTTCGGTTAAAATATGTTCCGAATCAATGGAAAGTAGCAGAAGTAATCATGATACCAAAACCTGATAAACCACCTAACGATAAAAAATCATACAGGCCAATTTCTCTGCTGCCAATTATGTCAAAACTCTTTGAAAAATTATTACTAAAGAGACTTAAACCAATAATTGAGGACCGACAACTAATTCCTCCACATCAATTTGGATTCAGAGAAAAGCATTCTACAATTGAACAGGTCCATAGAATCACCAACATAATTGAAAGAACGTTAGAACGTAAAAAAGTATGCTCAAGCATATTCCTGGACGTCGCGCAAGCATTCGATAAAGTCTGGCACAGTGGTCTGGAATACAAGCTGCATAGAGATCTACCGAGACAATTCTATGCCATACTAAGATCTTATTTATCCAATAGACACTTTCGAGTGAAATATGAGGATGAATACTCTGAGCTAAAGAAAATCTCTGCCGGTGTCCCGCAGGGGAGTGTCTTAGGGCCAATCCTGTATTTACTATGTACAAGGGACATACTAACCACAAATGAAGGAACCATAGCCACCTTTGCAGATGACACAGCAATTATGGCAGTTGGAAATAATGTCGCTGATGCAACGAGCAAACTCCAGAGGATGACCAATGCGGTTTGTAACTGGACAAAGCGTTGGCGAATCAAACTTAATGAGACAAAATCCACGCATATTAACTTTACTTATCAAAAGGCTTACCACCTACCTATAGAAATTAACTCGCGACTCGTGCCATATGCAAATACAGCTAAATACCTTGGCATGACCCTCGATGCCAAGCTTAAGTGGAGAGAGCATGTCAAAAAGAAAAAAGAAGAACTTAACATAAAGTTCAGAAAAATGTATTGGCTCATAGGTAGAGGCTCTGAGCTTACAATTCACAATAAGCTGCTGCTATATCGGCAAATTTTGCAGCCGATATGGACCTACGGTATACAACTCTGGGGATGTACCAAGCAAACAAACGCCAAAATGATACAGACGTTTCAAAACAAGGTTCTTCGTAGCATCGTCAATGCTCCGTGGTACGCAAGAAATGAAGACCTTCACAGGAACCTACGGATGGAATACATCAAAGAGGAAATAAAAATGCATGCCGCAAAACACGAAATAAGGCTCCAGGAACATGGAAACCCCTATATTCGCCATATGATAGATAACCCTGTCGTTGAAAGAAGACTCCAAAGAACGAGGCCACTTGACCTAGTTAACTTACCAAACTAAAATTAGTAAATAGGTTTAATTAATTATGGGACTAACCAGTGGGTTACACCCCAACAAACGTGAATTTTACTAGATATATAAAAATTTGTATTTGAAAGAAAAATTGCTAGATGAGCGCAGTCTCAGTCGTAATAAAATAAAATGAAAAAAAAAAAAAAAAAAAAAATTGTTGAAAAAATTCAAAATAGCGGCGCTACAGCTGTTCGAACTTGACTCTCACTTTTCGCGCCGTGAAACGCTCAGGTCCTTTTGATTGACTGAATTCAACGAACGAAAGTTTTATCATTAAAATACGTTTCTCCGCATTGGATGAACCTACTTTTAGCAACAAAAAAAAAAAAAATTAAAAATTCAAGACCCCTTTAAAGAAAAATCACCTTTTTTACAAACGAATTGCAAAAAAACAATACTTATTATTACACTTTTAACATTTTCTGCCGTAGGCACTTGGCGAAACACACTTAATACACACATTTATACATTTTTTTAAAAAAACATTTGTTAAATATTTCGCAAAATCACAAAAGGTTTAAAAAATCACTCCACACAGTTGGACAGTTTAGTAGATACTCCTGATGATGGCCTAACAAGCCGAAATCGATCGAGTGATTTTTTAAACCTTTTGTGATTTTGCGAAATATTTAACAAGTGTTTTAAAAAAAAATTTAAAAATGTGTGTATTTATTATTACAATTATAATTTAATTTTAGGCTCATCTGATGGCCAATAAGTTAATGAATATCTGTATAAAGCCAATCGGCGATTACTTTTTGAATTACATTCGCCGGCGTGTAAAAATAATATAATGCATACAAACAACAAGCTTATTTGGCCAAGAAATCGAGCACTTCACAATGGTGACTCCTCAAGGACTTTTAATTCTTCTAACAAAATAATTTTATTTGGTTTTTAACTTAATATTTTATTTTTTATTAATAAAAACCCGACATTTCGACGGTACATTCGTTGTTTACAAACGTTGACTCATCTTTGGTAATAATTTTGGTTAAAAAATTGTGGAATAGCATAAAAGCATGTAGTAACACAAATTTGGAGTCGAAACAATTTGTAGAAGGGTTGAAATTTGTGTTAGATCATACTGAATTTAGTTTCGGGGGAAGATGTTTTAGGCAAGTGTTTGGTTCACCGATGGGTTCGCCGGTTAGTCCAACAGTGGCTAACCTAGTAATGGAACACGTTGAAACTGAAGTGCTAAAAACTTTTTCCGTCAAACCTATCTTCTTTTACCGGTACGTGGATGATTGTTTAATTTAATAGTTTTACCCCGCGAATAAAATTTACATGTGAAATTGAAAATCAAGGTCGTTTAGCCTTTCTAGATACTATGGTAATCCGTAATGAGGATGGCAGTTTAACTACAGATTTATATCATAAAAAAACCTGGTCGGGTCGGTATCTAAATTATAATCGTGGCTTCCATCATCTTCCAAAAATAACACAGTGTTGCTGTTAGCTGAAAAAATTTTGAGATTATCGGATGAGGGTTTTCATGCCGAAAATTTCAAAATTTTAAGTAATGTTCTAACTAAAAATGGCTATCCGAGAGGTGTAGTTACTAGGAATTAGAAAGGCTATCGACAAACATAGTAATTCCGGAAATATTTTGGAAAATACGCGCGTAAATCCAAATTTCATCGTTGAAAATAATCGCAAACTTTACATTTCGATCCCATATGTTAAAATTCTTTTCGAAAAAATAAAATTTCTTTTACAAAATTATGATATACAACTTGTTGGTAGGGTATTTCACAGTTTGGACATGGCTTTATTCACTAAATTAAAAGACAAAATTCCCATAGAGTTACAATCAAATCTAATATATAAATTAAAATGTTCGTGTGGAAAAGAGTATATCGGTCGAAGTCGAACTAAACAAAATTTTAAAAAACGAATTCGTCAATATATTTATGATTCTACATATGAGTTTAAACCGTCACACAGTGCTTATTTTTACATGGAAGTAACCACTCCTTATCTATAGATGACGCTGAGATACTTGATAAGGAGCAAAATCTCAATAAAAGGTTAATTTTGGAAAGCATTTACATCAAAAAACAACAAAATTTATCTCAAAATTTATTAATTATCCAGGAAGTTTCAAAATATTTGTTAAATTATTACGACAACATTTTGTAGATTTTCTTAAAAAAAAAAATTTTTGTCACTCAAATTGTATAACTTTAAATTTTTTCGGTTAAACTGAGTAATTTGTAAATTTTAATTTAAACTCTAGTTACATTAGGAAAACATTCGTTATTAAAAAATAACAATTTTCGTTCAAATTGTAGTAAAAATTGTGCCCCTAAGAATGACGGAATGTACCGTCGAAACGTCGGGTTTTTATTAAATAATTAATAAAAAATAAAATATTAAGTTAAAAACCAAATAAAATTATTATCCGAATCATCTGGACAAAGAAATACTCTATCACGTCAGGTTTTTGAGATATTCCAACCTAAATGTGTCAAAAAGTCTGTTTTTGTCACTTTTGCACTTGAAATAACTCAAGGCCAAAAAGAGTTGGGTCCCGGTGGCACAGTTGTTACCATGCGTGCTTTAAGCTCTGGAGGTCCCGGGTTCGATTCCCGGCGGGTGATGAAAAAATCACGGCTGGTTAATGTAAGGATCAATGAACTAATCACTCATTATCCGTTGTACAAATGATTAAGAAACTTCACTATGAAGCGGCCAAATCCCTCCATGGGATGTAGCGCCACCGAAAAAAAAAAGAGTTAGGACAAATCTGACAAAGGGATCTTATTAATCATCGACTACAAGAACATTAGAAATATTGAACCCTGCAGATCATTTAGTTATAAAATGAGAAAGAATATGTTGTGCGTGCTTATGAAATTCTTAGATTATGCATCATGAGAACTTGTTAAGGGAGGACAACCATTTATAACGCCGAAATTGAGCAGATTTTAGCGAATTTTTTTGAAGGGGAAGAAATAAATGGATCTTTTGACTGTTTATTATAAATATTTTAACCAGTATTCTGCATTTTCAATCATTAGAAAGGATTGAATATGGGCAGGGATGGAGGAATATGGCCAAGTATGATTGAACTTGCCCATTTCTCATCGGATTATGATGAAATTCGACATGTGTATTGGAAATACGATTCTAAAATGATTTTTTGATGAAATTCTGGAATATGGCCAATTAGAATAGAACTTGCGGCTATTCCTTAATCGATTATGATTAAATTCAAGATTTGCGATGGAAATGTGATTCTAAAATGATAATGCTAATTTCGAGACTCTACACTACCGTTAGTACTTTTATTACTTCAGCGCGTGTCTGCCACACACTTCATTGTTTTAAGCATGGCCAAACGTATAGCCCTGATAGTAAATACTCAGGAAATATACCCCAACGTTTCAAGCGAAGGATTGGCATTTGTAGGCGAACTTGAATATTATTTCGAAGATATTCTCGATCTTTAAGCAATTAAAATAGACGTTTACGTTGCCTCAAAGAGACTTCAATATCTGCATGATTTACAGCAACTTCATCAGACAACAATTTAAAACCCATATTGACATATTCCTCATATTACAACCTCATCTATACATAATTTTTGTGTCACATTTTGATAATAGTGAAAATAGTTAATGTATATTCTAATTGCCCATATTCTAGAATTTTATCTTAAAATCATTTAAGAATGCAGTTTCCAATCCATTTGTCGAATTTCCTCCAACTCGATTAAGAAATGGGGAAGTCCAGAACTTTATCCGAAAATTATCTTAGAATCCCATTTTCATCGCGGACATCATATTTCACTAAAATCGGCTGAGAAGTAGCCAAATTCCACTTCTTTAGCTAAATTCCAGAACTTTTTCAAAAAATCATTTTAGAATCTCATTTCCAACGCACATGTCGAATTCATCATTATCTGTTAAGAAATAGGCAAGTTCCATCATACTTGGCCATATTCCAGAACTTCATCTCTCTTTGCAGAGCAGCGGTTTCCTATCAGCGCAAGCCCACTGATTGGTTTTACCGCTTCTCTCGAGGTGATAGGCATAGCCATCGAGAATCAACTTATCCTTTCCTTTGTTTGTTTTAACAATATTTAATGCCATATTGTAACGAATTTAGATGTACATTTTTATAACACTTTTAAAATGTTTAACAACTCTTTAACAATTTTTAACTCTTTTAGTAAACTAAGAACCGATTTTTAGGATAAAGCTTATTAATTACTCAGTCCGGTTTCATGTGAAAGGCTTTACCAAAGTGAAATTAGAAATGGAAAATTTATTTTATGTTTTTGGTAAGGGATACTCAGTTCAACAGCGAAAAACCTAAGCTTATATAATTGTATATCAAAGATAGCGCACATATATTTGACAAATGTTTTTTAATTTAACATTAAAAATTATATTTATATATGAACAGGCTTTTTTGAAACCAGGCTTTTTAGCATACCAGAATCAGGATTTTGAAAACCAGGATTTAGTATGGCACCCAGAGGAATCGTTATACGGTTAGAGACACCTAGATATAGCTGATAATTTTGTAATTTAGGACAAAAGACAAAACAATGACAACACAATTTAAATTTAGCTTCAAATCATTTGTCAATCTAAAATTAAGTATTGAAATCATATTCAGCTGAATTTTCTAAAACAGAAATTCAAATAATTAGTAATTTCACTATTATACTAATTATTTGCTAATAAACTTAATAATTAGCATACACCCCTACTTCCCGTTCACACTCAGCTTCACCCTTCAACCCAAAAATTAATAAAAGTTAATACATATATTAGTTAATATCCCTCCGCCTACTTACACTGCTTCAAGTCATTACCGTTGTATAACTAATATTCCAGATTCCAGTGCTAATCTAGATCTATTCTAATGTAATTTTGTTTAAAGTAACTTAAGCAGCACGAATAATCACTGCTTAAACAAGTAACTAAAAATCATAATTAATTATGACTTAAATTTAATTTTGTGCGATATTACTTAAAGTCAAAAACGATATTAATCACCATTTTCACTTTCCTCACATGGTGTTTAAAGATTCAAAAGTAACAGTGACAGAACTTAAATGTTTAATTTTATTTAATTCATACTGGAAAACGTTCAGTGGCACAATACATATATTTTGCATGATAACAACGGACTATTTCACAAATTTGATTAATATGTAAACTGTAACGCTATTTTAACGGAAGTAACATCCGTGCTTGTATGAAAAGCCAATTTTATTTACATATTTATTCGCGGAAATAAATATAATTCAGTTGAATCATATTTTGTATGTTTCCAATAAATATGATATTATGTTCATATGTATACAAATCGACTGATAAATAACCAGAGAGGACAAAAATTAAATATAAATTTACTAGTTGGTCATGAAATTGATAAAAATTAAATAAATAAACGATGCCTGTTGTGTCTATCTATAAAGACCAACAGCCATCATAATACCCTTATTCGTGTATATATGTATGTATCCATGTTATTTTTTATAGTAACAACAAATATGACGCGCGAGTAAAATCAATTCAATTAAATTATATTAACAAATAAATTTTTGATGAAAAAACACCATAGGCAAAAAAAGCTCCCAAAAAGCTCTCAATCGGGAATATAAATAAAAAAAAAAGCCACACACATACACCAACAATAACAACAAAAAACTATCAAAATAATCAATTAAATAATCGCGGCGCACACAGAGTGATTTTTGTGTTATGGGAATAAACAACAACAAATTTGTAGTCAGTCAATTCGATTGTTGTCCGTATGCGAGAGGGAGGAAAACGCTTATTCGCGCTTTTTTGTGTCGTGCAATTTTATTTCAATTGCAATAAATTTAAATTTGATAACAGAAATGAATGAACATTTTTTTTTTTATCAACACCACTAGTTCAAAACTATATACAAATATCAAATACAACAGTTTATGTAAATTTGGTTTTCGTTAAAAGCACACATACAAATTCGGATTTTACATAAATACCAAGGATTTTAGATTGTTGAGAAAGAATTTTTGTTGAAAGTGTTCAGACGAAAATCGATATACGTATCATTTGTCGTAAATTATGTATGTATTATATAGATATATGTAACCTAGATTTCAAAAAATTCTTTAGACATTTTTTTGTTTGTTGCTAAATTCACTTGATTTCATGTTTTGTGCCCGTTTCTAAATACACGAGTATATCAATAATTCATTTATTGTATTTCGTCAATAAATTGTAATACATTGATGAATCTAGAAGGAACAAAAAAACAATCAAAATACGTTACTCTATGTGTTGCTTGTACATATATAAAGAAGTATAGATAATGTATCTGGAAACAAGACATGCAAATAGCATATCTATTTTGATGTTCATTCCAATTGCGCTACTTATGCTATCTAGCAAACATTAGATATTATATCTGTTATATTATATCTTGTGAAAAACAACTCTTTGTTTACTAGTCTATAAATACCATATTCTATTGTAAATAATGTTTTCTGTTGTTATTCACGTAACTGAAAGCTTTAGAAATTGTAAATACTTGTACAATATTAGATTCTATTGTATTTCGATTTTTCAATGCATCGTAAGCTACTTGGCTGACGAAGTTCTAATCGAACGAAAAACAAAATAATGAGGATCCAATTTTAATACGTTTAATTTAAAAATGGATTTTTAAGTTACATTATTTGGAATTTTTGACGGATTTAGTACACCAAACATTTTCGTTGTGCTACGAGTATTTAAAACAAAATTTGGTATTCATTTGATAATACGTCAGTAGTTCAGATGGCTAGTCTTTTAACTGAACAGAAACTTGCGTTAGGCTAAAATTCTGGATTTATGTAGATATTTGGTTATAAAATTAAAAAAAAAAATACTTTACCACCCAACGGAAGGAAGTGAGGGAAAGCGACAGATGGTTGTCAATCTAGATTGATTTGCTTTAGCTCTAGTCAGTCACTGACATTTTTTTAAAATATACACTTCTCAAAATAATTAAAGAGTCCAGGTTTATGCTTGACTTTTTTTATAGAATAAGTTAAAGGATGGGGTCGAAGTGTTAAATACGAATAAGTGGCAACCCTACTCCGTAGAAAACTCAAACATTCCTTCCAAATTAGCTGTAAGAGAAAGTTTTCTCGATTTTGAAGCTAGCAGGAATGGACTGTATATTATGGATGATTCACTGTACGATTCACCAAGCAACAAATTTTATGTTCTGAATAGACTGTCTTTTCGGATGAACTGTTCGGCATTGAACAATTAAGAAGATAGCTTAATGAAGTGAAAAATGAATGAATCAGCAACTATTTAAGAAAATTAACTAATGGTAGCAATACTGATTAGTCTCTTTGGAGAGCTTTGACAACCAAAAGAATTAAAAGACCAATAATGCAGAATCCTCCAATAAGAATAACAGGTGAGAAATGGGCTAGGAATAATGAAGATAAAGCTCGAGAATTTGCTGAACACATCGAAAAAATATTCCATCCTGAACAAGCTGTGCAAGAAAGTAAAGAAATCCTACCGACAACACGAGATCGAGAGTAAAAACTTGAACCCAAATTATCAGTTCGGTTTTCGTAACCAACACTCAACAATTGATCAAGTTCACAGAATAACTAGTATAATTGAGAAACCACTAGAGGGGAAAAAAGTCTGTCCAACGATATTTCTAGACGTTGCACAAGCGTTTGATACGGTGTGTCATGAAGGACTTAACTATAAATTAAGAAATCTTCTACCAATCCAATTTGCTAAAAAACTGGAATCTTACTTGAAAGATAGATGCTTCAAGGAAGCAGGATTAAGTTAGATGATACTTTCTCTGAATTGAAAGAAATCAACGCAGGAGTTCCATACGAGAGTGTATTAGGACCGGTTTTATACCTACTGTACATTTGTGATTTTCCTAAATTAGAAAACAGCCCAGTGGCAACTTTGGCAGATGACACGCCGTTCTTAACTGTTGGGAAAACAAAGAAAAGTCAACACAAAAGTTACAATCAGCAATAACTCAAATTTATAAATTGACAAAAAGATGGCGAGTAAAACTAAATGAAACTAAATTAGTTCACATCAACTTTACAAACAGGCGATGCGAACAGATTCCGGTTACCATAAATCGAGAAATAGTACCGTATGAGAACACAGCTAAGTATCTCGGCATGACCCTGGATGCTAAACTGCGATGGAAAACACATGTTAAGAAGAAAAGTGAAGAACTAAGACTTAAATACAGAAAGATGTATTGGCTGATGGGAAGGAACCCTTCTTTATCAACATACAATAAGCTTCTACTTTATAACAAATAATGAAATCGGTTTGGACTTATGTTATGTAAATTTGGGGTTGTACCAAACAGAGCAAAGTAAATATCATCCAAAGATTTCAGAATATGTTATTAAGGAACATCGTTGATGTACCTTGGTATGTCAGGAACAATGATCTCCATAGGGACCTTAAAGTGAACCTAATCATAAATGAAATTCAGGAAAAAGCACGGAGGCATGAAAAAAGGCTCCGGCATCATGTGAAGATTGAGGCAACTCAGCTCCTATACAACACGAATTCAGTACGCAGACTTAAAAGAAACAAACCTTTCGATCTGGTGTAATTGTTAGCTTAAACAGCACTATGCTGTCTAAAACCCACTACAAAGATGAAGTTTACTCAATTTATAAGACAGGAACATCAATGGGAAGAAGCCATAAAATAAATTATAAACAATAAATTACAATTACATAAAATAAATTAAAAAAAAAAAAAAAACTTTCAAGTAAGATCAGGAAACATTTCTTACAACAATTTTAGCCATTTGAAATTGTTCTCTTCCATTATAAGATTTTCCTCAGGCCAAGCATCAACTGTTGATGCAATCTCTCCACTTCTGCAACTAAAACATCACTTTTGTCTGTACTTACATTGTGAATCACATAGGCCGCTATTGTACAGTTAACAACAAAATTGATTTTGATATTTTATTAATCTTCTAAAGCGGGTTTTAGATATCCCAAATGAGTGTTCCACTACAACCCTCGTCGCAGAGTACTTCTTATTAAATTTTTTTGAGTATCGGGCAGACTTCCCAGTAAGATGCTCCCTGGTTTTCCAACATTAATATCATACATATTTTTGTAAAGCCCAGCTACTCCTTGAAGCAAAATGCTATAATATTTTTTTCAATTATTGTAATCATTGGAATTTTGCTTTGGGTTAGGTATTGGTATATGACAATCATCAATGCACCCCAACACATACGGAAATTCTTTTATTTGCTTAAATTGCAATGAAATGATTTGTTGTTGTTCTTATTCTGTCGGCCACTTTATGTGGTGATGAGCGCTGCGGATTAGCCAGTGAGTAAAACGTACAATGCATCTATGCGCTGAGCTTATACTTATAAAAGCATTGGTGTTCGCAAGATACCACAGGGTCACGAGTACCCGTTTTTCAGCTGGAATTTCTCCCGATCCACCTTTATTTCTTTTTCTCATGTCCATTTTGTAATTATCTAAAATGAAATAGATGTAATTCAGTTTTTGTTATCGAATATTTTAGCTTTGGATTTTGTCTTACCTATTAAAGAATTAACAATTGCTCTTTTTAATCAAAAATGACTAATAAACTCTTCGTCCGGATATTTTTAGTATTGTTTTAATAAAATTTTCTACCCTTGTTTTTCTGGGTCTGCGTAAATCTTGATACAAAGAGCTTGGTGATGATGAGTCAGAGAAAAAAAATCTTCGATCTCATCCATCCAGACTAGAGTCAGATGAATCAAGGAACTAAAAGTTGAAAACATTAATTTATTATTTGTATTAAAAATTTTCAGATTTAATTTTACCTCAATCATGACTTTTAGAACTTTGATTCTGCTATAATAAATTAGCGCACACAAAATATTATTTGCACAAAAATGTCTTTAATTTTACCGAATACCGCACAAAAATATCTTATCGCATAAAAATTATTATCGCACAAAATTTGTTTTATCAATTCACACAGAAAAATTATTTTTAGACATAATCCCAACAACAACAACGATTATTTCTTCAATATAATCCACCTAGCGGATAAATATTAGGTAACTGCTTCTACCTGTTTATGACAAAATAGAAAAATGCAGTTAAGAGTATGTAGTTCGTTTAAGCAAGGAAGCAATTGGATCGTTTATTCTTGAAAGAGCTCATGTCCACTTTTTGTCAAAATTAGTATTATGACGGTTTTGTATCACAGACACGTATATACGTTTTATGACAAGACGAAATTACCATATGATTAATGGAACGGTACCTACCTTGCAACAAAAAAATCCTTTATTTCTAGAAAGGTTGTTACGGGGCGAGGCATCGTCCCGTGGTAAATAAAATAAAGATACATTTCTTTTTCTTTAATTTCAAAATCTTATTTTTATTTGGCATTTAATTTTTTTTGGGTATACAATTTGTGTTTGTGCTTCACGCACTATATCTTCCTCCATACTTACCTGTCACAAACGCACAATAACAATAACAACACCAACCGAACGTAAATCAAGATCACCAACACCAGCTGGGGGTGGGTTTTTCTGTATTTTTTTTTTCTGTACTTGGAGTCTATTTTTTGCAGATGGCATTATTATTGTTTTTTTTGGTTGCGTACCCAAGCAGTATTTGGAGTGATCACCTGTAGGGGCGTGAGGAGCACCAAATAAAATAAATGTAAAAATGTTGTTGTTGGACAAAAAAAAAACGTATATAAGCGGACAACAAATGTCATTCGCTCTCTTTTTTATTTTGGATTTTCAATCGAAGCGGACGACAACCGTATGGGACCACCCACGCCGTACCAATTTAGGTAATAAATATAAACATAAAAACAACGAAAAAAAAACCCCCCAAGCGAATAATTTACCTGCTATATATCATAAATAATAATAAAAATAATAGCATCTAAATAATAAGATTTATAAGTTTAATAATAAATAATATCATATCAATATTACCGGATAAAATCGAAATAATAAATTGAATAAATATAATACATTAACCCTTAAATCTAACAAAAAACAACCTCAAGTGGATGGTGTTACCATTACCCTCTAAAATTAAAACGTGGTAGTGGTCATAAAAATAACCCCAAAATAAAAATAAAACAACAACAAATAGGAAAGAAGAAAGAAAAAAAAACCAACAAGGCAACCAGATTTCACTGTCCCGAGTGCCGAGGGAAAGAGGAAAAAGGAACAAAAGAACAACTTAACCCCTAACCATATTTTTCAACTGCTGTGCTTCTACGACCGATTGCTGTTTCCACGACAGATTGCCGATCTTCAACCAGCGCCACACGCAAGCCAGGATCCACACGTGAGTATCGAACGGAAAATCTGCAGGTGGGTATTGGTGGGGCAAAAGTACCTAAGTTGGTGGTGCCGATTTTTTTTTGTTTTTTTTCTCCCGATTGGGAATTTTCATTACAGTGATCCCCAAGGATAGAGCTCTGTGCCTGTGGATCACCATCGCTACGCGTTTCACCTGGTGCCATCAAAACGACCAGTACCACAAGAGGATCATCCGGTCGATATTTTTTTTTGTGTTGTGGTTTATGTGTGGTTCCTTAAACGGGAAAAAATTGTTAACTTTAATTAAATAAATAATTATTATAACGTAATCTAAGTAAATATGGGTTGTTTGTTGAATAGAATCTGTGAGAGTCATCGTGGGAGAATGTGTGTGCTGATTACTTGAAGATGTGAGTATGGGTGAAGTGCTGTGCAATCGAATTTTTGCAGCGACTTAATCTGCGGATGGGCCTCCACCATACCACCTACACCCTCGGGACTGAGGTTTAGCCGGACTTGAAGCTGCAGGTGGAGGACTCCGTGGACAATATTCTGTTTGCGTGATGGGAACGGGACACACAACTGACGGTCCAGTTCGGCCATCATCCACTACAAAGGTGTCTTCCACGCCAACGTGAGGCACATAGTGGATGATTGGATTGGGGTTCAGCGATGACCGGGTGAGGACTCGTTCCTGATCCCAACTCATTTTTAGGAGTAGCCTGGGCAACTTGGCTACTGAAGTGAGTTGGTGTTTCGGGTTTGAGTTCAATATCTTTGGTCCCCCAAACTGGATTGCTTGATTGCACAAGTTAACCATCTTTCTTTTTCCTCATCGCGTAACAAAGTCTCATGTCAAAAAAGTTTTTTTTATTTCCTGAATAATTTGAAAAAGTGGACATGAGCCCTTTCAAGAATAAACGATTCAATTCCAAGTACATACTTATAAGTACTTGCGGTGGTCGACTGGAACGCAACTATCACCTATAGTCATGTTCTAAATTTTGAATTTTAAATTATTTGAACTTTCTAAACTAATTCACAACTGGATCCGCTAGCCACTCAGAGCCGGCTCTTCGGTCAGTAGCACCCCGATGTAGAACTTAATTAAGGCGCTAATATCTGCGAGGGTGTCTTTTTTCACTTTTCTTTTTCGATTTTCAGTACCGGATAATTTTTTTTTTGATTTCATAGTTTAATAAAATACATAAAATAAACGAAACCACAAAGCTTAAAACTTTTACTACAAATTTATACAGTGGTACCCCGGTATACGACCTTAATTCATTCCTAATGTTCGGTCGTATACCGGGCGAGTCGTGCACCGAGGCAACCTTTGCCATGGGAAGCCGTGTAAAATGAATTAATCCGTTCCCATGTGCAAATTTTACCTATATGTATAACTATATTACAGTCAAACTTGGATATAAAAAATCGGGATATAACGAAAGCCTTGTTATAAGGAACTTATATAAAATCCCAAACTTCGATAAATGCGTCGAACTTGGTTATAACGAACCTCAATGCACTAAAAATTTTGTTCGTTATAAGGAAGAAACGGTAGATCAAGAGATCAATTTACCTACATTTGTATGTATTGTACATATTCCTCGAAGCTTGGGATTTTATATAAGTTCCTTATAACAAAACTTTCGTTATTACACGATTCTATATATCCAAGCTTATATGCAAATGTAGATAAATTGATCTCTTGATATAACGTTTCTTCCTTAAAACGAACAAAATGTTTAGTCCCTTGAGGTTCGTTATAACCAAGTTCGACTGTAATTGGTTCAATACAGTGATACAGTGATACCCCGGTATATGACCAAACACGGTATACGACTGGACCGGATTATGTAATACTTTTTTACATGGCTTCTTATGAGAAAGGTTGGTTCGGTATACGACCAATTCGGTATACGGCCAGGAACGAATTAAGGTCGTATATCGGGGTACCACTGTAATTTGAACACTGTTATAGTACGTCTTATCAAGAGACTGATAGTCTCTATTTTTTAATTATCGTGTATTTATACGAAATATTTATCGCTAACTTTATGAGAAAAAGAGCAAACACATTTTTTTTTAAAATAAACCCGTTATATTTTTGTTTTTGTTTACAAACCTACATAATATGTTAAGACGATTAGGTTTAATAGTGATAAACTAATAATGAATTTTTTTTCATTTTTTTTATATTTTCCTTTTTGTGAAGAGAATGAAAACAAAAAGAAATTGAAAAATAACTTCTGCGCATGCACGCATTAAGTTTTTATGATAAAAAATAAAAATAACCGAATTTTACGTCGTATGAAAATATGGTCGTGTACCGAAGCGTCGTATACCGAACAAAATTTCCTCAGCCAAAAAAGGTCGTATACCGAGTTTGTCGTGTATCGGGGTACCACTGTATTTTGATTTTCTAATTGCACACTGCACATTACACAATAAAATCTTTTTATTGAAAATATCTACTTAAGTAATTAGGGTAACCCCACGATGCAATTTGTTTGATTTTATCTCCATTCAACTAAGTTTGACATATTTTTATCAACCCAACATACACACATAAGATATTTTGATTAACCCAACATACTTTTACATACTATATATTTTCAATCCAACATACTTATGTATCTAATCAAACCCAACGAAACCTGGTTTTGTGTTTATTGTGGTTTTTGTCACGTTTGTTTACTACCGCGGAAAAGGCCTTTATCAAAAAATTACTTGAAAAAACTTTTGCAACAACAAAATACATTAGTGTATATGGGGCATTTGCATTTAAATCTCACATAAAAAAATTTAAAATATAATTTTTAAATCATATTTCTGTTACTTTTAAATCTGGTGTGAGCAGATTTGTGTTTTGCATTTTTTTAAATAATATTTTGGGCTATTTTTAATTTTTCTGTCATGAACGTTACCTAAAATACGTTATTACGTTATTTTTAAAATTATTAATTTGAAAATACAAAAGATTAATATACCATTTGGAAGTAGACATATCACCAATGTACATAAACGTCGATAAATTAAATTTATATTTTTGAATTTCACAATTTATCTAAAATAAGTAAGGTAACGTTCATGACAAAAAAACTATTTTTTTTGTAAAATAAAAGCCCAAAATAATTAAAAAAAATACATTTTCATAAATGTCTGTATTCTGATCAAATACTTAAATTATACCCGTTAAAAATTATCTGTAAAATGCTAAGGGGACAAAAAAAATTCTTGGGGACAAAAACATGTGAGATTTAAATGCGAATGCCCCATATATTTTTGCGCCGTTTTTTAAAAGTGCCCGGATATTTTACATCTCTTGAATCTACTGTAGAGCCGGCTCACAGCCACAATTATTGATGGTCATGCAAACCAAAAATGTCACACAAGGTGCTACGGAAATCTCTAGCATCGACTCACTCTACAAAAAACAACAGTTTGCACAATTAGCCGAAAATGCAATAATATGTTTCTAACATGAATTGACCCCTACTGACAAATACATCCTTATACAATTTTACATATATAATCCCAATACAGTAAAGTAATTTTGAACATTTTTTAATAAAATAAAATCTTCATAAAATACATTTTTTTTAAAGCATAAATAATGAAATTTTATTCGAAAATTGTTTAATTTTGCTTCACACAAAAACCAATATAATTTTCTGTTTGGAGCATCGAGACTTAACACTCAGCACTCACATAAAAGTAATAAAAATAAATTTTCTTCTGCTTCTTCTTCTTGTTCGTTGTGTTTTTATTATTATTTTTATTCTTTAAGTAATTTTAACCCTTAAAATGAATGATAATCATAACCAAAGTACGAGTATAATAAAACCGAATAAATTTTTATTATTAATATACAATTTTGTGCTTTTTATATTATAGCATTAAAAACTGGAAGAATTTATGAATATAAAAGTAGATTTTTAATATGCCATTTTGTGTTATAAAAAATTGGCGCGGTTTTGAAATAACAAATCCGGACGAGGATCTGTGCACAGTGTCTATTTGTATATGGTATATATAAACATATATTCATGCCTCGCATCTTATTGAGCACATCATCAAGATGATTTTGAAAAATTGTATAAATGCATGAGATGAATAAAAGCTTAAAGCTTTTTCCAATCCCGTATAAAAATACAAAGTTCACATATATACATCTATATAGCTCATAAAAGCAAAAAAAATCCTATAATTGAATTGTTTCGTATACGTTTTATGTACAGAATCAATCCTCGTATGTACTAAACAGTATAAAGTCGAGAAAATTGAAAAACTATACTACTAAACTGAAATTTAACGTTAAGTTTATTTACCATAAAATAAAATGTCTATATCCATATATCAAAATCCACCAAACTTGTATTTAATAGATTTTTATTATATTGTAAGTACATATTTATATACACGATACATAATAACGTATATGACGATATTATCGAGCCCACATTTATATATATTTTAGAAATAAATCAAAATAATCGTAATATACTAATGGAGGAGAATTACAATCGTCCTTTTGCTACAATTTATCAAAATAGCTAATACTAAGTATGTTTGTATAAATGTATGAGCAAATATACGGAATGGGAATAAAATTTTGTACATACTCGTACACATATCGAGATATTGGGGGCAACGAGCAAAAAGAAATATGGATTTATAAATCATGAAGAATTAACTGGTTGACTGATTTTGTTCTAATAATCAAAATGTTAAAAAAAAGTTTTTAATGTGAAATACAAAATTAAATTGAGACGAATATAAATGATTTGTTACTATATACTCGTATATACGTAACGTACGTACATATACATATATATATATAAAGTCAGAATTAAAAAA
>CAUVYM010000068.1:0-20615 GCA_963556165.1 Tipula helvola
CTGGCGTAGACCACGGAACTTTATTCCTAAAAGAGAAGTCAATGCTTGGCGTAACGATACCATCAACAATAGGAGTTAGCTCGTCGCAAAAGGCAAGAGATAAGGCATCCGGCACTATATTAACAGATCTCTTTCTATAACCTATCTGGAAATCGAACACTTGCAGTTTTATGCTCCATCTTGCCGGGCGTCTGGAAAAATCTTTTTGTATATTGTAAAGAGGGGTACTCTTCAATGTATTGGCGAAACTTTTAGACGCTCAGTACTGCGGTGTAGCACTCGAGCTCAGTTACCCAGTAGTTTCTGTGTGTAGCGTTCAGTTTTTGCGAAATATTTTCTATGGAATGTGCTTCACCTATTGAATCGGGTTGAAATAGTACGCTGCCTACGCTCGCAGTACTGGCGTCACAGTGGATGAAGTATGGTGTACTATTATTTGGGTGAGCCAATACCAGTGCCGAAGATAAAGCATGCTTGAGAGAGTTTAAGGCTTCTTCTGCCGCGATAGACCATTTAACTTTAGCGGATTTTTCAGTAAAGTCTCTTAAGGGAGCAGCTAAGGAGGCAACATTTTTAGTCAATCTGCGATACCATCCGTACATTCCCAGAAAAAGCTGGATTTGTTTTGTTGATTTTGGTGTTGAAATTTAAATTATTGCCTTGCATCTATCGGGTTTCTGCGGAGACATCCATGACCCGCAAGGTATCTTAAGTATTTTACTTCCTCCAAAACAAATTGACTTTTTAGCCACGTTTATGGTTAAACAAGTAGCCTCTGTTAATAAACGCGTAACTTCCTCCAAAAATAAGAAATGATCCTCTTAACTGGCCGATGTGATCAACAGATCGTCTAAATAAACAAAAATGCTGTCGTGAAGTTGGTAGGGAATAAGGCGGTGCATGAGCCGGCATAAGTTTTGAGCGGCATTACACAGTACGAATGGCATCACTTTAAGGTGATGTGAGAGCCATCCAGGAATTGTAAACGCAGTCTTGTCTCTGGATTGTGGGTCGAGTTGGAGTTGCCAAAAGGCGTCTTTAAGATCAATTGCCGAAATATATCTAGTTTGATCCAGACGACCCCACAATCCATTGATCAAAGGTTGCGGGTATGCATCCTTAACGGTCAACTTGTTCACTTCTCTGGCATTCAAACATAACCGTGCTTTGCCATTCGATTTCATTACCAGAGTAATTGGGGAGCACCAAGAGCTTTGACTTCCTCTCCAGTTCGACATACATCACCTTCTGCCGTGCTGCTGACTTTTTATAAAACCGTTGTTTTACCGGTTTGGCATCTCTGGCATCAATGGAGTGGGTTAACAAGATGGTCTTACCAAGTCCTAGTTTTGAGCTGGACGGAAATTTGTCTACAATGGTATTTAACCTTTTCTACTCCTCCATTGACAAAATGTGAAATCTATCCCTAAATGAAGCGGTTGTCTAATGGGGGTGCAATGTACAACAGCACTGTATGTGATTGAATATTAAATCTCACAAGGGCATAAATATATCCGCAAACGCGTTGGGGTTGTCCATTAGCGGTGCTGGATCGGATAACAATTTCTCTGCTCCACACCCCAAGACACTTACATTAGCTCCACTAGCAAGGATGCCTTTATATGGTTGGTTATTAATAGTGACCTCTACATAAGGTCCCGTGTTTGTTCTAATGATGGTTGAAACGATACTGGATCTCCTGAATTCGTGTTTCCCAGTAAGCCTTTGATCTGGTTTTCTACAAAGTATTATGACAACTAAATGAACCTATAGCTCTGGCGCTACCAGATTCATCATTAGTGGATATGTGAGATTTTTTCGACGAAATAAGAAAACAACCGCAGGCGGAACGGGAGAGTCCATGAAGGTATGGCCCATGCCGTTGCAATTAAAGCAAATATGATTATATATTAGACTGGTCGAACTATGTTTACTATGCTGCCCAACTGAGTTTTCAATATGAACTTGTGGTCTTGTCGAATTACCTGCCGAATTTTGAAATGCTGATAGGAAGCAGCCTTTGTTAGCTTCCGAAGAAAATACGCCTTCCGATGTACGCAATTAGGAACATTTCGAACTCGTCGAAACGTTTGAAAGAATCCTCCCATGCAGTACAACTTTTTATTAGTTCACTTATATTAGAAAATTGATAATCGGTTAGAAGGTACTGTAGAGCTGGCTTCATATTTGTGGCATATATGGCTTCAAACTTCATAAACTATGGTAGAAATTAATAAAGCTTTCGTTTGGGTGATGCTTTCGAGCCTCTACTACTCGTCGAATTTCGCAGTCAGAACGTCTGTCCTTGAATCTCTCTATGAAATCACGTTTCAAGTCGACCCATATTGCAGCAGGGTTATGCTTTCGGTATGCACAGTATCAATGCAATGTTACCTCTTTCAGTACTGTACTCATTTCTATCATCAATACCTCAGCGGATAAATTCATCGAAGTAGCCAACGTTTCCATTTGAAAAAGTAACATATCGACTGTGATACCTGAAAGAGAACCATAGTAAGATATACCGCTTCGGGAGAGTTGTCGGTGTCCGGGCGGTGACGAACCTGGTAATGGTAATGGAAATGTGTTCCCTACCGGTAAATTATTTGGTAATTCGTGGTGTGGTGAAATAAGCGTGCTATTATGCTGCGTCGGTGGTTCTGACCTGTATGGATTATTAATCGAACTCAGACGATTACCTGCAATATTGCCATCAGCGACTGAAGTAACCACAGATTTAATTGGATGTTTTTGATACGGCAACTGGTGTGAGGTATTAATTTTGTTCATTGCAGCGCTCGCTGAAGAAGCTGAGCCTGAGGTGATATGGAGTGGTATGGAGGTGGTCTCAATATGCAAATACCTAAGGTCAGTTGAAAAAAAAAACAAATCGAGGAATTTGCCTCGAATATTGCTTCTTCGGCTTAACTGCATCAATGCTGTGCTAGCAAATAAATCAGTGACTGCTTATCTTTTTTGGTCAAAGGAAGAGGCCGTAAAATTTATATCAACATCTATTCAAATAATATCAGAAAAGTTAAAGTCCCAAGTAAATATAGTTGTTCACTATCATAAACCAACAATATGACGAATGGCAACATTAATTCTCAATTTAAAACAAAGGTATTCCAAATAACAAATATCTCTTGTTTTCGGAATCAGCTTACCCATCGAAACAAACATCTGTTAATAAGGGCTACAACAACATCCTTAGTAGTTAGAGAAGCCAACATTTCGGTGCAACAGTTTTAATATGAATATCTGGTAAGATACTTATACCACAAATATTAAAATTCTGTTGCCTCTCTTGCTTTGCGTATACGGCAGGTACCGATTTTATATTACTCGTAGAGCATGGATCCATTAGATTCAGGCTTGTATTGTACTTCTTTGGCGGAATGGCTTTTATATGTACTGGTTTTGTTCCTGGTTGAGCGCAATACATTCGGTTCCGAGTGCACCACAGCTTCTAATTCGCCAGAACAGCTGTTCTGATTACTTCTTGAAGCTTCAACCAATATGGGACAATTGCACTAACAATTAATGGCGAAATATTACTTAATAAAATTGATGTTTTTGTTACCTTTGAATTTGAATTTAATTTCTCAGGAAATCTATGGTCCAAATCACAAAAAAATTTAAAGTTCCTAATGTTAACTGTAAGTTTATATGCAACAGGTAATACTTTTGTGAAACAATTCACCACATACGCCAAAAACACTTTACTTCGTCACCTAAAGCTCCTTTTCTGCCCATTTTACACATCTGTTTGGCGTCCATTTTGCTTAACCAGTTATCTCCATTTAGGTAATTTTTTCGTAAGAGGCTAACAGCAACGCACAAAATCAAACATAGTACAATTAAATAAAGTGATTGACACACAAAAATTACAAAAGTGATTAGGGTCTATAAAAAAGCAATTTGGAATATTTTTTTTCCTTTTGACCTAGCAATATCACAACCATATAGTTCAATAACTACATGCCGATTATCATTAGTTTTATTCATGAGGATGACAATGGGCCAAAATTTCCACTATACGTTTTCATATTATCCACAGACTCAAATTCATCAGGAACAAACTTCTTTTCGAAAATTAAATTTCCTTTGAATATTAATAAAGCTAGACGGTGAATCGCGTGGAGTTTTAAACTTCCTTAATCTGACAAATCAAAAATAGGCATCATCGATCAAATGAATTTTACGAAACGGACATTAACTTGTAAACGAAATTTGGAACAATGGCTGAATCGATATTTTAGAATATCAGAGCAAGTCAATAGTGGACACTATTTTTTCGATCATAGAGGTTCGCTTCGATTATTTAGATAAAGTTTTACAACGTCCTCCAACAAAACTTGAAATTGTAGAATAAATATGAAGTATTTTCTACAGGTTGCTAAACTGTAAAGCGTCTCATGAAAATTGGTCGGAATTCTGTATTATAGATATCCAAATCATAGAAATATAGATAGATATTCTGTATCATAGAAATATGACTACTCGATCTATTTTACCAAACAAATTTTAATTCCTATTTTAATTTTTTTCCAAATTTTGTTTGGTACGCAAATATTTTGTTTCTTTTATATGAAGCAATTGCTTGCTTGCTAAACGATCGAGTATTTGCTTCAATTCCAATCAAAAGTTGTATTAATAATTAATTTTAAAATTTCGATTAAGCCTATCAATTAATCATTTTTGCGTTTTTACGTAAACAACTGGGGCTCCTAAGTATTGGAGACCCGGGAAAATTGCCCAACTTTCACGTAGCTGAATGCGAATTAAGTTTTTTCAACACAACCAAGATATTTCGTTAAAAATTGGAAGACATTTGGTTTTGGCCACTTATATACAAAATATTGCATGAAAGAAAATTTCTGCTCCTTTCACCCTTGCCGGTGAGATTTCAGTCGTGCAATATGGGATTTGACTTAATGTTTAAATTAAGAACTCCTAACCCTAAAAATTATACTGCAAGACAAGTCATGTAACACAGTCATGGAAATTACGACAAAACAGCTTTGAGAATATTGATTTTGAAAGACGTTTCTACCAATATTTTTTTGTGTTTAGTGGGTATGATTTACTTTTGAAAAAGAATTTTTTTTCTTACTGCAGAGAATTGTATGAGCTGATGTTTCGTAAACGTAACACCAAATTGATTTACGAAAATTAATAGAATAATATCAAGAAACGATAACCATTTAGTTTTAAGTTCTCGATTGCCATTACGTATTTTCTGTGTTCATCAGTTTTTTTTTTAATAAATAAATAACTAAGCAAATAATTAATATCCCAATTTGATTTAGAAAAATATAATTTATGGCCTAATATTTTTTTTTAGAATAAAAATAAAAATACTTAGAAACTATAAGTTTTTTAGATAGGGAAAATTGCAAATCAAAAATTGCAAACGCATTAAATCCGTATCGATAAAAATATTACATTATTATTTCACTAATCACGTGACGTAAATACTTCACCTCAAGCGAACTGTTTACGAACTACTAACACATTGGTAACTCCTCGCTAAAAGTCTAATTTTCATAGAACTGGAATGACATAACTGCTTCGTTATTGCAACATCAAAGTATGACGTTTACGAAGAGTTGTATGAACAAAATTCTTCGCTAGTGTTACGTAAACGTAACACCTTGTTTGACGGGTATTTGTGATTTTAAAACTACCTACCAAAATGATTGACAACAAATTACAAGAAATGTATTTAATTTTATAAAAAAAGAGAAACAATTGTAAACTAAGCTTAAGAAAACGACTTAAGTAAAAGGACAGCTATCTCCTAGGCTATTAAAAGAACGACGAAATTTTCTGAAACTATCAAGCAAGCACGAATTTAAAATATTTTGCTTGTTTCAACTTAACGAAACACCTTTTGATAAACAACTGGTGCTCGCTACACACGTTTCTATATCCTATTCATAGTAATAATTTCATGCCCTACAAATTTTTCTCTGCTCTGTTGTGAACCACTTGGAAATTATTTCATCAAGTTTCATAATATTTCTTATTCGCTTCGGATAAAAAGTTCAATCGATTATTTTAACTAAAATTTGAATAATTTTGTGTTTTATTCGATTTTGAAAATTTAGAAAGAATCAATGATAATTCTACATTTTAATCGCAGCATACGGATATGAATCTCAATGATATCGCAATATCCACCGATAGCCAATTTGGTGACCGCAATAAAATTAGGAAAACTAAATATTACTTCAAAGCCCAAAGTATTTGATCCCCAAATATGATTTACGGGACAACAAGTAATAAAATAATGAAATTACTTAAACAAATAGACATTAACAATTTCCGCGTTAAAAATATCAGTGTTGGTGTAAAACTAATAATTTCGGACTGAATAAATTTGGATAAAGTGAAACAAGAGTTAGTCATAAACAATTTTGAATTTTATATCAATGGATATATTGTACATACATGGAATAAACCCCTAAATGCCATCATAACGGAATTATCTTGTGAAACAACCCTTGAATTTGACATTATTATAGGTTCAATTCACGACGGTATTGAACAGGAAAATATTCTAAATGTACATTCATGATAAAAAACAATAAATTAATTTCCATTTAATTTATTTTAATCGTAATAACGGGTCATCTCATTTCACAATGAAACACAAATATAGGCACTATCCGGACAATGTAATAGTACTTTGATTGAACATCTACAACAGAACCATTCAAATGTACAAATTGCAAAGGCAACCACAAAGCAAACGATAAACATTGTTCTAAACTAAACGAATACACGGTAATTAAACAACCAGTAATAAATGTAGTCCATCAACTCAAAAACTCCAACAACAACAGGATGCGCGGTAATAGGAAAGCATTCATTATGAATTCAAAATCAT
The DNA here is from genome assembly GCA_963556165.1 of Tipula helvola. Classification (NCBI taxonomy): domain Eukaryota; kingdom Metazoa; phylum Arthropoda; class Insecta; order Diptera; family Tipulidae; genus Tipula; species Tipula helvola. Next base: position 6,896 of record CAUVYM010000068.1, read on the forward strand.
TTCCAGGAATAACGCAACCTAGTGGAACTTACATCGCAAATTGGAATCACTCTTTGCAGACAATCAACAAATTCAACTTGCTCAAAATGAAAATACTGGGATACGTAACAAACCATTTATCCAGGTATTCAACAATAAAAATAATTTGAGATCCATCTTAAAAAGGTATGTAGGTATATGACAGAAAAATTAGCAAGGTTTATTCTTGGGTAATTTCCAACAAGGAATTTAATGCTAAGCTTAGGTGTGACCTTGGCCGTCATCTGCAAGGTCAGTTTGAGGTCAAGGTCATTTGTTTATAGGGAAACCCCTGTTTTTGACATCGGATTCGAAAAGAGCAATCAAGTGTACGTTCAAATATGTATTTTCCATGACCTCCCAAGGTCACCTGAAGGAATAATGATTTGCTATGAAAATTTTTAACATTGTAATAATGCTTGTGTTGCTATGAAAATTATAAAAAAAAATAATTAAATTTCAAAATGAAGAATTCATTTTTTTAATTTTTTGTTTCTAATTTCCATAGCAAATCATTATTCCTTCAGGTGACCTTGGGAGGTCATGGAAAATACATATTCGGACATACAATTGATTTCCCTTTTCGAATCCGATGTCAAAAACAGGGGTTTCTCTATAAAAAAACGACCTTGACCTCAAAACGACCGTGAAATGACGGCCAAGGTCACAACTAAGCTCAGAATTAAATTCCTTGTTGAAAATTACCAAAGAATAACCCTTGCTCATGTTTATTTGACCGAAATCCGCAAGATTTTTAGGGCTTTTCATACTTTTTCCTCACCCTGTATATAAATTAATTGAATTGAATTGAATATAATTTCGAACTACATATCATACCGCTTTTCATAAATAATTAGAATTATTTTCTACGGTGGTCGTGTTGGCAGATTAGTTAGACTTATTTCAATTAATTCACAAAATATGAAAATTTGTATTATAAATCAAAGCAATGTGTAGGATCTTCTTAATTTTTGCCAATAGACAATATCTAATAAGCTCATGTTATGAAATTAAGAGGCGCTCTAAACTAAACAATCAATTAACTTGTGAAGAATCAAAAACAAATTTGCTGCAAAGCTAATTGCCAGAATAGAAAATCTACGTAAGAAAGGTACATATTTATGAGTATAACTAATAAAAAAAAACAACTCGCTATTTAGTTAAAACAATATTTGCTTCTAACATTGTTTATAAATTAAATTAACGTCATACAAAAACATAATATTTATTTTGCATTATACAGCTCTAAACTTTCCAACAAATAATCTAAGCCATTTCATTAATTAATTTTTTTTATAAAAAAAAATTATTTCAATCATCTAAACATTTTCATTTTTGTTATTTTCACTGCCGCTTGAAACGGAAAAATAAACTTTTCAACAAAATATCATTCAAAATTCATCAAACAAATAAAATTTTATATTTTTCTTTTGTTTTTGTTTCAAAATTTAATTTTTAGTTTTCTCTAAAATTAATAAATTAATTAATTAATTTAGTTGTTTGTTTGCTTTTTGGTCATGCAAAATATTTAACATTATTATTTTCAATCCTTTATTTATATTTGGTTTCTATGTTATCGTCATCATAAAAAAAAAACGTAAATAAAAAACATTTGTTTTTCTTGAATTTCGAAAATTATTAATTTACTAATTTTTAATTATATTTTATTTTTTACCTCCCATTTAATTTACTAATTATTGTGTATTCATGTATATATATTTATATAAATATGTTTTCAATGTTTTTTTTTACAGATATTTTTACGAAATAATATTTAATAAATGTATAAATAAATAAAATAACAAAATAAAAATATTTGTATTTATAATAAAAAATTATATAGAAAGCAAATAAAATAAATAAAATTAATTTTCTTTTTTAAACATTTTAGATTGATTAAATTTATTTATATTTATACCGGCGTTTTAGGTAATTTCCTTCGGGTTGGTGATGATGGTGATTTATCACATGTTGTTTCGGTATCTGTAAATTTTACATTTGAAAAAAAAAAAAAAAATCGATTCGATTTTGTTTCAACTAAATTTCATAGCCATGCCATGCTTTTATACTCTAGTTATGATTTATATGTATTTATATGATTGATGGTCCAAATTTTTATTTTTCGGTCTATTTTTTGCGATATATCACGTAATTTTGTATATAAAAATTGAAAATAAATGCAAAAAAAAAAAACTTACCAGGAACTAGGCCTAGGCCAACACCATCACCTGATTTTCGATGTCCACTTGAACCTCCCGGTGGTATTTGTTCGTCTAATAAATCACACATTCTAAAATCGGTTGCATGTTCTACAAGTAATTCTAGAACATCGCCTGTACGATCCATTATGGCGCATACTTCATCGAAACTTCTATCGATAAGTGACACACCATTCCATTCTAAAATCTAAATATAAAAAAAAGTAAAAGAACAAATTTTGTTTTTAAAAATTATATTATTACAAATCAAATAAAACCATTTTAAATTAATTATTTATGTTTAACACAAAAATATATTGAACAATTTGTTGAATTTATTCGAGATCAACTTTCAGAACCAGATAGATTTAGCTCTCGACCACCGCAAAATCTTTCTGGTTATGAAAGTAAGTCTTGAATTCCATATGAAGGATTGTTCCTCGAATAACCTAAAAATAAAAAAATGTAAAAGAAAATAAGTAACACAAAAATTATTAGTTTAGCCTTTAGTTCAATTGTTTATCCCAAATTACATTTATATGTAAAGAGTAAAGCCATAAATCGATCGAAGATATAATGCCGCTAGCACGAACAAAATATTACTTGACGCGTTTCCGTTGCCAGAAATAATGTTACTATTGTGCGAGTAGATTTACCCAACATCTCAAATAAACCTAGCAGGCTAAATTGAAATATGGATAAGTTATGATTAACCACAACATGATGTAAGATTAAAATTCAGTGAACAGTGGGCAATTTACTTCCGGATTCTAATTTTCGTGACAGTTTTCTTTTTGTAATCTCGGTAAGACTCGCTTAATATCGAATCGACTAATTTAAATGTTTAGATTAATCGGTTTACATTAATGAGTTTCGATTTCCCTACCAGTAACGTGAAAGCAGCTATGTGGTAGGGTCTAACCAAGCTATTTCATAATATTATCCAATTATTTGTTTGTGCAAAAGTATTAGGGCGCTCCAAAGGATCAAAATCAATTTGTAAATTTGGCATTCACTTTTCAGATTATCAAATTCGAAATTTCAATTCATTATGATATTTTAGGCCGAAAATGTTAAATCAGCAGAAATCGTAGGATTTTTTGGAGCTGGGAAATCAAAATTTTACCACTGGGCACTATTTCTGAACAATGTACCAACTAAAAAGAGACGCAGCTTGATTAGGCATAGTTAATAAATACGTGTCTTATAGAATTCCAATTATTTTTAAATGTTTGCGCTAAATTGAAAAATATTCCAAATAAAATTTCTCATAAAAAATATGCGAATTATGTCCAAAATAATTAGACGAGGATAACAAAAAAAAATTTCTTCGAATTTTCAATAATCTCTCGCAAATATTTTTCGAATTTTGGTTGATACCCAATTTAGCGATATCGACATAAAAAACCAGGAAAATAGAAAACTTGGTTGAAAATAAATCAAAGTTTTTACTCACTACAATATAAGCATACAGTATAATAAATGTCAGTATGTCTGTCGAATGTACTATACCATAAAATAAATTTTCGTATATTTAGGGAATTTGATTCGATTTTATAAAATTTTTCGGTTAAGGTCACAAATTAGCATAATTTTCTCTTCATTTATACATAATATAGTTTTGAAACGATCGTACACACTCACAATATTTATAATATAAATTTCGTAATCATGTCACACAAATTTATGTGTACAGTGTATAGTGTACATACATAAGAAGATAATAATGAAGATAGATGTCCCAATTACCATTCCATCAACTCTAATATAGATTGTCAATAACAGATAAACATTTTTATTTTTATAACATCAGAAAATTTTTCTAACGTACATTTAATTTTGAAAATTAATTTAAAAACAATTTTTTTTCGAAAGGTATCGAACAATTTAAAATTCAAATTTTACATTCTTTTCGTTTTGATTATTGATTAAATTTTCGAAAATAAAAAATAAAAATTCTTAAGTTCTTCGTCAATATACGTATACCTATTTATATTTAGATAAAAGAAGCAAAAGATAATAATGATGCTGTTGATAACGATGATTATCATAATAATCAAAAAAAATTTTTTTTGTACTGCACACTAACTTGTTATCATATCAATTTGCGATTGAATTTTTATTTTCTTATTTATTATTGTCGAGTTTTTCAAATAAAATACGTAAATAGAAAAAAATTTACTCATTTATAATCTCATTTGGTTTTAATAATTTTGATTGAGGAACAAATGTAAAAAAAAAAAATTGATTGACAATTTATTTACCTTAATGATATTAATTTTTTTTAAAGAAATACTTACTTTATCCCCTTGTTGTAGGCCTGCTTTTTCGGCTGGGCCACCCGGCACTGTCCACACAATATAGGCAAAAAGTCGACCATCTGCACCTGTCTTTCCACCGACGACACGCATTCCAAAACCGCGTGCTGTAAAACAATGAAAATATTTGTTTTTGTTTAGTTAAAAAATCGTTATGAAATGGCATCAAAAGAGCGTATGGGGCTTTTCATATTATTCAAAGCTTTAAGGTATGTATTATAAAAAGTTTAAATGAAAAAAGTTTTTTATTTCGAGACGAAAAAATATAATATAATTCTTTTTTTTTAAATCTGTGAAGTATTTGCATGTCAGAGACAAGCACACACGCATTTCAACGTTTAATTAAAATTAACCTTTTGTATATATCCTTCCAAGCAAACATCGTATCATTGAGAACGAATTTGTTCTTTTCAAAAACTTTTTTATTAATTTAGTATAAGAACCATACATGGATATATGTAAAAGAAATTTTCTTAATTTTTACGGTAAAACTTTTTGAAGGGAAATTTGAAGAGAATTGATTGTAAGAGAATTGTGCAGCAGCATATTGAAAAATAATACCTCGTTTGTTAACAAAATGTTTATTAATTTTATTTCAGATAAGAAATACATAAGTATGACAGAGAAACATTTTCAAGTAAAAGCTGCACTTGAATAAACCATATAAACCATATAAAAATAGTACGAATGTGTGCTAAGGTAACTACGGATGGCTCCAATGAAGATCTCGGAAGGGAAGATGAAAAATAAGAGAAAGTTAATGAATTCCTCTACACTTTGCAATACTTGTATGTTGCTTCATTGTACCTAATGGGATTTCTAAAAGTGACTTCCATTTAATTAAATAGTTTTTTTTGGTATATTACATGCCTTTCATAATCGGTTATTGCTTGAACAAAATGAAAAGTAGTTTAAAAAGGTACCTTTGTTTATAATCTCTAACAGTGGTGACCAGCATTATACTCTTCTATATGCTATTAGATACATACAGTTTTTCTGATACAACAATAATCGACTGATTATAATTGTTTATACAAATTTGATTTGTACTTTGAGAACATGGGTTAATAGAAAGAAGACTATCACAAAATTGCTATTCCTTTAGAATACTATCACAAAATTGCTCAGTTGAGTTGAAGTTAAACTGATGTCATGGTAATTCCCTGAAACTCGAGTAATGCCAAAATACTTGAACCAATATTATCATTATATTTAAATGTTTAAAAATATCTCTTAGTAAACGGCCAGCTTGTATATTCAAACAGAAAATGTATATTCATACAGAAAATTATAGAATTCTTCTAGAGTGACTGAAATTCAAAATTCTTCAATTTCAAATACAGTATTTACAATTTCGCATATTCAATGTCGGTAATTTCCCAAACACCAATATTTTAATTTCAAATTCAGCTATAATAGTTGCAGAGCTACCACTCCAAAAGATCTACAAAAATGTTATTTGCAAAAAGTTAGTGCTACTACCAACGACAAGTACTAACAAATTTAATTAAAATCAGATATTATAGTTTGATAATTAGAAAACATAATCTTTAAATATTTGTAAATATTCTAGATTTGAAATTCCCGAAGTCTAAATTATTCAAAATTTTTACTGTTAAAAATTTTATTTTTCATACTTTATTTTAGGACACCAGAAATTCTAAAAAATCATAAACAAAATCAAATCTCCTAGAGAGTAAGTTGTAATTGAGCAAAAATTTGTAAAGCTAATTGATCTAACTGCTGAAAATAGAAGAGCGATACCTTTGTTTATAAGAACTGTAATTAGGACTAATTATGTGAAACTACATGGTCTACATAACAGTAAAATATAGTTCTTAAAGATTAAGAGCGATAGCTTGGTTTATTTCCCCCTGAACTTCTATTTCGTATGGTGTTAGTTTTATACGCAATTTTTTTAACAGACTATCGTTAATGGAGCATGCTTATAGTAACAATATTCGTCGCTGTTTTTAAATGCAGCACCCTCGGTAAAGGTTAGAATGTCAAATGGAATTAGTGTTTTGTATCGAAACTGTATTATGAATTTATTCACACAAAAGGATTTTTATATTTTAAAATGTTATAACTTATAAGTCGTTTAACGACGCGTTCGAACTTCGTAGCCATAAAATTACCCGTTAAACATTATTGTAACCTTTATCACGACGGTAATGACATCTGATGTGCGGAAACAAAAACAAACTCTTATTGCATGCCCCATTGCCGAAAATTTCTATGGTTACTTCGACATTTGAAATTGGTTAAAATATTAACTAATTCAATGTGTACTCGAGTTTCATCTAGACTTTCATCCTTAATTCGTATAAGTACGTTTTCGTATAAGATTTTTTTTTTGGAGAATCTTGTTCTAACTAGAGTTTAATTTAAAATTTATAAAATACTCAGTTTAACTGAAAAATGATTTAATTTATACAATTTGAGTGAACATTTTTTTTAATTTTAGAAAATTTAATAAATGTTGCCGTAATAATTTAACAAATATTTTGAAACTATCTTGATATTTAACAAATTTTGAGAATTTTTTTGTGGTTTTTTGATGTAAATGCTTTCCAAAATTAATAATTTATTGAGATTTAGCTCCTAAGTGCCTCAGCGTCATCTTTCGATAAAGAGTGGTTGCTTCTACGTAGATGACTCGATAAAGCGGTTTGTGACGGTTTAAGCTCATACGTAGAATCATAAATATGTTGGCGAATTCGTTTTTTTTAAATTTAGTTTAGTTTGACCCACATACATTTTTCCACACGAACATTTCAATTTATACACATATATGAAATTTGATTGCAACTCTATAGGAATTTTGTCTTTTAATTTTAGTAAGTCATGCCCAAGCTCCGAAATAGTCTAGCAACAAGTTGTATATCATAATTTTGTTAAAGAAATTTTTTGTCGAAAGAATTTTAAAATACGGGACCGAAATGTAAAGTTTGCGATTATTTTCAACGATTAAATTTAGAATTTCGCGCGTATTTTCCAAAATATTTCCTGAAATTCTATGTTTGTCGATAGCCTTTCTAATACCTCAAGTAACTACATTTTTCGGATAACCATATTCAATTAGAACATCATTTAATATTTTGAATTTTTCGGCATGGAAAAATTATCAAAATTTTTTTAGGTAATAAGAAAACTGTGTTATTTTGTAAGATGATGGAAGCCAAGAGTTATAATTTAGGTACTGGCACCAGATTTTTATATGGCATAAATCTGTAGTTAAACTTCCATCCTCATTACGTATTACCATAATGTCTAGAACGGCTAAACGACCTTGATTTTCTATTTCACGTGTAAATTTAATTTAATTAAAAAATTATCAATTGCCGAATTTGGGATGGCCGCAATAATATCATCCAAATGCCTTTAAAAGAAGTTAGGTTCGACGGAAGATGTTTTTAATACATACTTCGATTTCAACGTATTCCATTACTAGGTTTGTCTCTGTTAGACTAACTGGCGAATCCATCGGTGAACCAAACATCTGAAGTGAAGCCCTGAGACATCTTGCCCCGAAAAACAAATTCAGTATGATCATTTTATTATTTTATATTTTATAGTCGATAGTTTATATTTTGTAATTTATATTTTATAATTTTCATTTTATGTTTTATATTTTATAATTTATAATTTATACTATATATTTTATAATTTATAATTTATATGTTATAGTTGATATTTTATATTTTATATATTATATTTTATAGTTGATATTTTATATTATATATTATATATTATATATTATATATTATATATTATATATTATATATTATATATTATATATTTTATATTTTATATTTTATATTTTATATTTTATATTTTATATTTTATATTTTATATTTTATATTTTATATTTTATATTTTATATTTTATATTTTATATTTTATATTTTATATTTTATATTTTATATTTTATATTTTATATTTTATATTTTATATTTTATATTTTATATTTTATATTTTATATTTTATATTTTATATTTTATATTTTATATTTTATATTTTATATTTTATATTTTATATTTTATATTTTATATTTTATATTTTATATTTTATATTTTATATTTTATATTTTATATTTTATATTTTATATTTTATATTTTATATTTTATATTTTATATTTTATATTTTATATTTTATATTTTATATTTTATATTTTATATTTTATATTTTATATTTTATATTTTATATTTTATATTTTATATTTTATATTTTATATTTTATATTTTATATTTTATATTTTATATTTTATATTTTATATTTTATATTTTATATTTTATATTTTATATTTTATATTTTATATTTTATATTTTATATTTTATATTTTATATTTTATATTTTATATTTTATATTTTATATTTTATATTTTATATTTTATATTTTATATTTTATATTTTATATTTTATATTTTATATTTTATATTTTATATTTTATATTTTATATTTTATATTTTATATTTTATATTTTATATTTTATATTTTATATTTTATATTTTATATTTTATATTTTATATTTTATATTTTATATTTTATATTTTATATTTTATATTTTATATTTTATATTTTATATTTTATATTTTATATTTTATATTTTATATTTTATATTTTATATTTTATATTTTATATTTTATATTTTATATTTTATATTTTATATTTTATATTTTATATTTTATATTTTATATTTTATATTTTATATTTTATATTTTATATTTTATATTTTATATTTTATATTTTATATTTTATATTTTATATTTTATATTTTATATTTTATATTTTATATTTTATATTTTATATTTTATATTTTATATTTTATATTTTATATTTTATATTTTATATTTTATATTTTATATTTTATATTTTATATTTTATATTTTATATTTTATATTTTATATTTTATATTTTATATTTTATATTTTATATTTTATATTTTATATTTTATATTTTATATTTTATATTTTATATTTTATATTTTATATTTTATATTTTATATTTTATATTTTATATTTTATATTTTATATTTTATATTTTATATTTTATATTTTATATTTTATAATTTTATATTTTATATTTTATATTTTATATTTTAATATTTTATATTTTATATTTTATATTTTATATTTTAATATTTTATATTTTATATTTTAATATTTTATATTTTATATTTTATATTTTATATTTTATATTTTATATTTTATATTTTATATTTTATATTTTATATTTTATATTTTATATTTTATATTTTATATTTTATATTTTATATTTTATATTTTATATTTTATATTTTATATTTTATATTTTATATTTTATATTTTATATTTTATATTTTATATTTTATATTTTATATTTTATATTTTATATTTTATATTTTATATTTTATATTTTATATTTTATATTTTATATTTTATATTTTATATTTTATATTTTATATTTTATATTTTATATTTTATATTTTATATTTTATATTTTATATTTTATATTTTATATTTTATATTTTATATTTTATATTTTATATTTTATATTTTATATTTTATATTTTATATTTTATATTTTATATTTTATATTTTATATTTTATATTTTATATTTTATATTTTATATTTTATATTTTATATTTTATATTTTATATTTTATATTTTATATTTTATATTTTATATTTTATATTTTATATTTTATATTTTATATTTTATATTTTATATTTTATATTTTATATTTTATATTTTATATTTTATATTTTATATTTTATATTTTATATTTTATATTTTATATTTTATATTTTATATTTTATATTTTATATTTTATATTTTATATTTTATATTTTATATTTTATATTTTATATTTTATATTTTATATTTTATATTTTATATTTTATATTTTATATTTTATATTTTATATTTTATATTTTATATTTTATATTTTATATTTTATATTTTATATTTTATATTTTATATTTTATATTTTATATTTTATATTTTATATTTTATATTTTATATTTTATATTTTATATTTTATATTTTATATTTTATATTTTATATTTTATATTTTATATTTTATATTTTATATTTTATATTTTATATTTTATATTTTATATTTTATATTTTATATTTTATATTTTATATTTTATATTTTATATTTTATATTTTATATTTTATATTTTATATTTTATATTTTATATTTTATATTTTATATTTTATATTTTATATTTTATATTTTATATTTTATATTTTATATTTTATATTTTATATTTTATATTTTATATTTTATATTTTATATTTTATATTTTATATTTTATATTTTATATTTTATATTTTATATTTTATATTTTATATTTTATATTTTATATTTTATATTTTATATTTTATATTTTATATTTTATATTTTATATTTTATATTTTATATTTTATATTTTATATTTTATATTTTATATTTTATATTTTATATTTTATATTTTATATTTTATATTTTATATTTTATATTTTATATTTTATATTTTATATTTTATATTTTATATTTTATATTTTATATTTTATATTTTATATTTTATATTTTATATTTTATATTTTATATTTTATATTTTATATTTTATATTTTATATTTTATATTTTATATTTTATATTTTATATTTTATATTTTATATTTTATATTTTATATTTTATATTTTATATTTTATATTTTATATTTTATATTTTATATTTTATATTTTATATTTTATATTTTATATTTTATATTTTATATTTTATATTTTATATTTTATATTTTATATTTTATATTTTATATTTTATATTTTATATTTTATATTTTATATTTTATATTTTATATTTTATATTTTATATTTTATATTTTATATTTTATATTTTATATTTTATATTTTATATTTTATATTTTATATTTTATATTTTATATTTTATATTTTATATTTTATATTTTATATTTTATATTTTATATTTTATATTTTATATTTTATATTTTATATTTTATATTTTATATTTTATATTTTATATTTTATATTTTATATTTTATATTTTATATTTTATATTTTATATTTTATATTTTATATTTTATATTTTATATTTTATATTTTATATTTTATATTTTATATTTTATATTTTATATTTTATATTTTATATTTTATATTTTATATTTTATATTTTATATTTTATATTTTATATTTTATATTTTATATTTTATATTTTATATTTTATATTTTATATTTTATATTTTATATTTTATATTTTATATTTTATATTTTATATTTTATATTTTATATTTTATATTTTATATTTTATATTTTATATTTTATATTTTATATTTTATATTTTATATTTTATATTTTATATTTTATATTTTATATTTTATATTTTATATTTTATATTTTATATTTTATATTTTATATTTTATATTTTATATTTTATATTTTATATTTTATATTTTATATTTTATATTTTATATTTTATATTTTATATTTTATATTTTATATTTTATATTTTATATTTTATATTTTATATTTTATATTTTATATTTTATATTTTATATTTTATATTTTATATTTTATATTTTATATTTTATATTTTATATTTTATATTTTATATTTTATATTTTATATTTTATATTTTATATTTTATATTTTATATTTTATATTTTATATTTTATATTTTATATTTTATAATTTATAATTTATACTATATATTTTATAATTTATAATTTATACTATATATTTTATAATTTATATTTATATGTATATAGATGTTATTAACCTTGTTACTATCGTAAATTTTTAATGTTATTAAACTCTTACTGTATATTTTACTGTAAATGAGCTATTGCTCCAAATAGAATATGTAAGCATGAGGTGAATATTGTTAAAAAAAAAATTAAGAGAGTTTCATGCCTAAATTGGAAGCAACTTCATTATTGTTTTCTTTGTTCTAATTACTTTGTTTCCATGTGTGCTTTTTGCTTTTTATCCTAAATTATTAATAACTATAAATAAATAAAATTGAAATTGAAAAATCATGTAACTGATGAGCAAAACGAATTAATATTTATGTTGTATTTTTCGTTAATTTTGAGTTATTTCTAGAGATGAAGCGGTATTGAAGCGGTTATTCGATAATGTAGCGATAAAGACCATACTGTAGTAAAAAGTGTTTTTATTTAAATTAGAATTTATTGATATTGTGGTAGGGTAGAGCTGCAACAAATTCTTATCTCCTAAGGTTTGTTTTCTAAAAATTGAAGATCACCTTTGATATGTTATTTCAAGGCCATTAAATACCATTCCTTCAGGTTTCCCTCTCTAACCTAACAGCTTTTTGAAATGTTTTGTTCTACAGTATATTTCATGATATTAATGTAGATAGGTGAATATACTTACAGCAGAATTTGTTAACAAAACGAAATGAAATTTCGCGCAGAATATATTTCGATTAATTATGCATTTCGATCAACCAATAATTTCACAGTGAATAAATCTTCATATTTATTATCGCTAATTACTCTATTAAATAAGAAAACAAAATATTTCATGTCATTGAATGCAAAAGGCAACTAAAATCAAAATGAACAAATTATTGAAAGGATAAAATTTATATCATGAGGATATATACAATAAAATTCTGTCTTATTATAAGATGCTATACATATATCTTCATTTTTAATATATTTTGTACTTTGCCACATTGATTGAATATCTTATATGATTAATAATACTACCACCATTACCACCTCCATCCCATAATATAAGTCGCTATCTTTCTGTTTTAATCAAAATTACTTGCCAATTACACCTACCTCGCATCCTTTTATTTTTTTTTTGTGTCTAAAACGAGCAAGATAAACTCATGTATTGTGAACAGATTAAAATATTTTTTTTTTATTTTGACTTTCTTGAAATGAAGAGGATTGTGGTGGGTACCAAATTTACATAAAAACAAAATTACGAATTAAATTTTTGCTCGTCTAAGTTTAATTAAATTCATCATTAAATATGCGCATCATATGTAATAAGATTGTCGAATAAAAATAAATAAAGATATGAAGTAATTTCAAATCTTATTAAACAACACAGCTCTAATACAAGTATACGTTTAAGAAAACAAATACCGTAAACTCATTCCATTTTGAACATAAAAATCGTGTATTTAAATAAAAAATTAATTCTTAATCCGTTTTGTTG